>APFE030181865.1:0-57204 GCA_000404065.3 Pinus taeda
TTGTTGCAAACATTTATGTTGTTGCATTGCTAATTTATTAGAATCTACTACTACCTCCTCTTCTTGGAATATTAAATTTCTTATTAAGATCCCTCTGATTATTGGCATCACATTTACTTTTCTTAAGGTTAATTTCAAAAGAAAAGCAACACCTCACTAATAAGACAATGATCAAAATAAAAGTAATGTAACAATCTATATCATTATGTCTATAAATGGATAAGTTGAGAGGTGACATGCATTTTTGACAAACTTAGCTTAACAACTAATAAATCGATATCTATTAAAAACATAAGTATAGAAGTGTCATACAATTCTACAAACTTCACAAATTAGTTAATAAATCTAAATCCTTATTATGATCCCGCCATCCTTTCATTCATATGTGAACTACATCAATTTAAGCAGTCACAATTAACTCATATATATTAATAACTTTGGTAAAGTGTATATTATTTTGAACAAAGTTGTATAATTAGCATTTTTTACCTAATATTAATTTAATTATTGAATTTTAAAAAATATGAATTAGTCTTTACATTTAAGCAAAAGCATAATTATTATTTTTTATTGTTTAATTTAATTATTCAATTTTGAAAAGTATAAACTAGTTTTCATATTATTGTTCTTTATCGTTAATTTAATATTGAATTTTGAAAAATATAAACTAGTTCTCACATTTGATGATGATGGTGGTTAACGTTCACTAAAAACCACAAAGTAACTACTTTGATTAATTTAAATATAATTAAATTATAATAAAAAACAATAAAAACATACACCTTTATATTAATAAAAATTACAATTAAAATAACAAAATAATTATATGTTTTTTTTTCCATTGGCTAAGTCATAAAATGCCAGTAACCTAAATAAATCACAACTAATATGGCATCAGTTCAAGGATTTCCACACATTTTCACCTGTGAAAAACCAATATATTGTAAGGACAACATTGGTCTAGTACTTCTCGGAATGTAGGTTGTAACTAATGATTCCTGGGGAGTAAGTGCCCTAAATCATACAACAAATGGCTAAAGGGGATGCAGAAAACATAGGGCTCTGTCAACTCACAGAGTCTAACCTTCCTGCAGTTCCATAGCCTATGGGAGAAAAAATTGTGCTAAAGAAGCAACATTTTCGTGTCATATATCTGCTGAAGAGCGGTTTGATTGTACATATCTATTACTTATACAAATACAAGTATCACAAATTCCTCTTCTCATCAACAACACAGGGCAATGATTTACTGAAGAACCCCTTCCTTTTTAATTATTTTTTTTATTTTTTATTTTTTTGGATTTTTTGGTGGGAATAACATTTCCCCCTAATTACTGGCTATTTCCTTTCTAGCAATGTTTTTAGATAGAAACAATCGGGGGAACACGTTGTCTCTAGACTCTGATAATTCAACTTTCTGTATTCTACTTAGGGCTTGTGAGTGAGGAAAGATGCATTTGTCCATTTTAAATTTCTCACACAACATGGGACCCAAGATCAAACCTTATGTTAGTGATCACGTCAAGTAGATGCAATGCAAAATAGTTTAATTTGGTTATTTATAAAGGCATGGTATGAATTAAGAATCACAAAAGTACCAATTAACCAATGGCAACAATATAACGGTTGAATTGACTCCCAACCAATTTCACATCATCTTTTAGATCATTAAAAAAAACACATCGAAGCATTAGCGCAAATAACGTTTCAAGGAATATATTGCGAAGGGTCCAAATAAAACTCATTGGAAATACCAGGGGAAATATTGAAAATTATCCGAAAATATCAGCAAGAATAAACTTGGAACTGAGGAATTCTTAATATATCATTGACAACCTGAAAATCTTGGGAGAAACTGGAAATATCAGGAGAAATATATAGTGAGTCCTGAGCAACAACAAAGTCTCTACTCTGTTTTTTCTCTTTACCAATCAGAGATATTTGCACCACTGCATTGAAGAAGCCACAATAAAATTATATATATTGCCAAATCAATTAATAACCTGTTTTCCTTCCAGATTTAAAAACCAAGTTATGTCCAGATGGAGAGATATGATAAGATAGTTTTATTGATGTCCAACAAATAACAACAAATAGGTCAATGGGACTGCTAAATACATCCGTGAGAATACAAAGTACAAGCACTAAAGGAGTTCCTGGAAAATCATGATGAAAGCATATCTATAATATGCTGAGAATCCAAAACCTAAAGCCTGACTCCTAACAGCATGGAGAAGTGAAAGAAAGCAATGATGCACATACATGCAAATGCAGCAGAGAAAATTTTCACATCTATTCATCTACTATAATCAACAAAGAGAACTTGATGCAACATCCGTGCAAGGACTCCCACGTTTGTATTGGTGTGTTCTCATGCTTCCTGTCACCTGAATTGTAACTGATGAGTGCTAAGGAGGATGTGCACTAGATCACACAAATGCCTAGATGGGACCAAACACTGCACTTGCCAAGCTCAGCTCACAAAAAACTTGGCAGAGGCAAAAAAGTGAGTTCAAATCAGGTAAGCTAAAACTTAAGGAGAGATGAGCAGAAATCAGGGAAAAACAGAGAAGAAAATGAAGCAAAGAAACTCAGTCTCTCAGATATATAAAAGAAGGTGGCGAGTTTTTTGACAAGTCCACAGGTCAAAAATTGTTGACCCATGAACAACCCACTAAGTACTCATAGGTCGAGTTATTCATAGCCAGTTAAACTTGTTGACATCAAGTTTGACTCACCACCAATTTGAATCCATGTGTTTTAGCAGGCAACCCGACTTTCACCCCCATGGGTGGGTCAAACCCAGCAGGTCTGGAAACCCTAACACCCACAATTTGGGACCCTATCACCTAATAGGAGCCAAACCTTCCTATGGTTCCACGCCTTAGGGAAAAGGAACACTGCTAAGGAAGAAGCATTTATGTATGTTTCAGATATCTGTTATAGTGTTGCACTACTTGGACTCAGCAAAAAAACAGCAAGGGTTTGAAATCATTAACTGGGTAAAAGCTCAGCAAAAAGTCACTGTGCAATGAAAATGAGAAAATTCGCCTTTTAAGTTACTTTTCTGCAGCAACTACTGAATTTTTGGAAAAATGGGAAAAAAATGACTGAATCACAATCTGTGCTACTAATTCATTTCAAACAGAACCCATCAACTAATCTGAGACTTTTGACAAGTCTAAAGTCGTAATCCATGTCCTGGAAAAAAGGTCATATATACGATGCATCTATCATCAACAGTGCTATGATCAATTGTTCTGCATCGGACAATGTGAATAGATATTAAATGTTTATGGGTTGTAGAAGAAAACAATTAAAGCTTCTCTGGGCGTTGAAGGTTATCAACCAGAAGCAGTTCAATGTAAGTTCACGTCTATATTCATTATACGCCTTTTGCTTGTACCGATCCCTTTCAATTTCATAAGATTCCATATTGGTAGAAATTTTGATTGAATATAATCCCCTATGAAGCTAAAATGTATATGCATATAAGCTCAACTACAAGTTTGAGGAGGGGAAGAAGTATAGACTGTTATCTGAATGACTGTTGCTGCAACCATTTTTTACAACAACAAACCCCAACATCAGCTGGCATTCACTCTTTTTCACTGTGTTTAAAAGTTTCATGTGGGTTGAGACAGTCTGCCCTGATTTGTAGCTCTAGGTATAGGAGAGTTGTAGGGAATAATGGTTGTCACATACAGAAAAAGTGTGCTGGTGTTATATATCCAGGCCAGGATAGGATTTGCAGATGTTTGGGATGGGGGGAGGAAAAAGAAGAGGAGGAGGAAGAAGAAGCATGTATTGGAGGGTTGCAGGGTTACGAGCCAAGCGGGGAGCTTTAGGAGATGTTGAGTTTCTTGATAGAAGATAGACGCAGAAGGGCTTAGGGATCAAAGAGAAGGGAAATATTAAGATCTTCGGATGTCTCCGGGACAATGTCTGGGTTAGGAGTAGTTTGGAAGGAGAAATCATGTTATGCAAAAAGAACAATTGGGGGAAGAGTTGGGAAACAGACACCGTGTTCTGCGGAGAAAGAGAATGCCAGAAAGGGATTTGAACAATTGGAGTTCGAGGACAAGTGGGATAATTTCACCGGCTTTGCGCAGAAGGAAAATGTTAAGAAAGAGTCATTATTGTGTGAGAAAGGAACATGCCAGAAGTCCTGCTTAGATACATCGTTGAATGGATGGAAGAACAGGCTGAATTGGATTTCTACATTAGAATCCAAGAACAGAAGGCTAAACTGGATTTGTGCTTTAGAATTGGAAAAGCAGGAAGGATCATTTGAAAATGGCGCAGAGAGAACTGCTTTGGGGAAAAGATGGAATCAGTTGGACAGTGGTGTGAGATGGTCTTCTACAGTTTATCCCGAAAAGAGGGAGGAAACTATTAAAAAGAGTATTGAGAAGTTTGGTTCTAATACATCGTTAAACAGTTCAAGTCGATCCACAAAGCGTCTACAGGAAACTGTGGGCAATGAGACTGAAAAAATTGGTCCTAGAAAAATGTTAGATGGTTTGAGAAGAAATGTGCAATGTATTTGTGCCGTGAAGTTCCAAAAGCAGGAGGAATTGACAATAGGGGAAGAATTTGTAAAAATGACTCCAAACACTGTTGGAACCAGAGGAAAATAGGCTTGAGCTCATTTTTACCAAATAATGTGAAAACTATGTATTGTAATTGAAACAATTACGACAATAGGGGAAGAATTTGTAAAAATCAATTGAAACAACCATGACAATAGGGGAAGAATTTGTAAAAATGATTCCAAACATGGCTGGAACGAGAGGAAAATGGGCTTGAGCCGATTTTTACCAAATAGTGTGAAAACTATGTATTTTAATTGAAACAATTATGACAATAGGGGAAGAATTTATAAAAATCAATTGAAACAATGATGACAATAAGGGAAGAATTAGTAAAAATGATTCCAAACAGTGTTGGAACCAAAGGAAAATAGGCTTGAGCCCATTTTTACCAAATAGTGTGAAAACTATGTATTGTAATTGAAACAATTATGATAATAGGGGAAGAATTTGTAAAAATGACTCAAGAAACGGTTGCAATTACAAGAATTTTACTGAATAGTGCAAAAAATCTAGATTACAATTGAAACAACGATGACTATAATGGAAGAATTTGTAAAAATGACTCCAAAAATCAGCCCATTATGTTTATCAAACAATGTGAAAACTCTAGATTGCAATTGAAACAACCATGACAATATGGGAAGAATTTGTAAAAATGGCTCCAAAAATAATTGCAATTATAGGAAAACAAGCTTTAGCCTATTTTTACCAAACACTGCCAAAAATCATTAGAAAATATTTTTACCAAACAATGCCAAAAATCATTAGAAAATATTTGACATGAGTAATACATTAAACACAAAACAATTAATTTGGAAATTTGGCAATGTTATAAAACAAGAAGTATATAAAATTATAAACCTCACAACAAATGAGATCCAAAAAAAAATATTTAATTATCATATAAAAGCTTAACCTTTATAATTATAAAGAAGCACATTTTTAATCATGCAAAATTAAAAAATATAATTTAGAAATATAAATTTAAAAGCGTTTAACTTTTATAATTATAAAAAAATACATTTTAATTATGCAAAATTAAAAAATATAATTTAGAAATATAAGTTTAAAAGCACATTTTAAAATATATAATTAATAAACTAAATAAATACCAAACCGACAAACCATATGGATTCATTTAACCATCATGTACAATTTACAAATCATATCTGATTCATTCATTTATTGAAAATTTGAAAAACAACACTTATCTCTACTTTACAATCATACAATCCGTCTTGGCAATGGTACAAATATTTTCTCAAGCTTGGCTTTCATATTATCATTTTCCCACAATATTCCTTCCGACCACCACTGTCCAATGGGTTTTCCTTCCCACCACTGTCGCTCGCCTCTTAATGCACATAAATTCCTCAGCTTTTCCATTCCAATGGGTAATCTTTTCAAACGTGGACACTCACGTATCTTCAGGACACGGAGGTGTGGTAGCGTTCTTTCATCCCAAACTCCCGTGTTTGATGGTCCAGCCAGACTCTCTAAGTACCGTAGATCTGTGAGAACCAGCTTTTCTAACCTTGAGTACCCACTTGGAACCCTAGTCCCTATCCCCAACATAGACAAAGAAAAATTATCATACAACTTTAGAAACTTCAAATTTGGTAACCACTCCAATGCAGAGAGTTCCCTTATCCCATCGCAGTGAATCAATTTTACCATTTCAAGATGTTCAAACTTGTAATTTGGGAAAGTTGGCCCTGCATACCAGAAAAGCACAAAACTCTGTAGCTTCTTCATGTCTTGCATGTCATGAGGGAAATTCTCAGTGATCCAGCTATGCGATCTGTAGTACAACACTAAGTGCCTCATCTCCGACCAGGCTCCCATTATGCCATCTTGAGGCCGGGAGTTTAAGCATACTTGCAACTCCACCAGATTTTGAAGGCCCTTCAAACTCCAAACGCTTGCCGGTGCTTCCGTTTCCACACTTAAAGGTGTGGATAACAAGAGTGTGCTTCCGTTTCCACACTTAAAGGTGTGGATAACAAGAGTCTGCTCAGCGAGGTAAGTCCAGAGAACTCACGCGGAATCATCCATAAAGAAGCGCATTCATCTAAATTAAGATACTTCAGATTTTTGAGCTCCCCAATCTGAGATGGCAATGATTTTAGACCTCCACACGATGAAAGATCTAAAAATTGAAGTTTAGGAAGATGGCATATCTCTTCACCTAAATCTTCGATGCGGAGCCTACTTAGTGACAGAAATTCGAGCAGTCTTAGTTGCCCCACTGATGTTGGGACTGAAGTCATTGTTGTGCAACCAGACAGGTTGAGAACCCTGAGAGAGGTAAGGCTGAGTACAAATTCTGTGGGAAGCAATTTCAAATTTCTGTTGCCTTCTAAGATCAGAGTCGCGAGCTTTGGGCATCTCAAGTCACTGGGCAGATCCCCAATATAATTATTGGGAAGTGATATCCTTCTGCAATTATTATATTGGGCCTCTTGGAAATTTGGCGGATTTTGTCTGTTCATGAATAAACAATTCTCTTCATTGTGAGCTATATACACTGCCATTTCACGAATAATACCGTAAATTCGTATGCTGGGAAACACATCGTGAGCTTGCCTTCTCGGCTCCCAGAAGAACTTCTCCAAGAAATCCGTGCTCTTCCTAAAGATATCCCTCCTCTCTTTCACAACGTGGAACAAGGAACGATCTACTAGGAGTTTTACGTAGTGGCGCCCAATAGCAATGTCCATTATATGTGTTCCCTGTTTGCTCTTCACCAAACCTTCTCCAATCCACATTTGCACTAATTGGCGCGAATGAATTTCCTGATCTTGCTTATACATAGTGCAATATAAAAAGCAATTCTTCAATTCTGAACTAGGCAAAGTATCGTAACTCCATCGTAATAGTCTATAGAGTTCTGCATTAAGGCCAGAATGAATACCTGGAAAAGCGGTATCTACATTTTTAACAGAATACAAACAAATATCCCATTCATGTACACTGGTTTTCCCAATCATTGCTGTGGCCACTACATTGATGGCCAAAGGAAGACCTCTGCATTGGTCAGCAATTTGCCTCGCACGCGCTTCTATATCCATAGAAACTTGGTCGTCTTTGAAAGCCACTCATGCGGAACAGCATCCAGCCTTCATCTCTAGGGAGGGGTTGTATTTCAATGGACTCCTCTGCGCCCATTTCTCCAATCAGATCCTTCCTGCAAGTAGAGAACAGGACTTTACTGTTTTTTCCATCCCCAAATGCCACGCCTAGTTCTTGCAGATCGAGCCGACTCCACAAGTCATCTAATACCAAACAAAATTTCTCTTCCTTGAGATATTCGACCCTTCTCCCTATTTGAGCTTGAATAGCATGCTGCAAGTCAGAAATATTATAATCCTCAGGAATTCTGACCCAAATCATTCTGAAGACCTCCCTATATTTGTGGCAGATCGTTTTGAGGAGAGATGTTTTACCAACACCGGGCATGCCATAAACACCAATCAAGTGAACTCTGTCGCCTTCGTTAAGCCACCTCTCCACTTGGGCTTGAGCATCTATAATACCCGAACCCACAAACCCAGAGGCAACAACACCCTGAAGCAACGCAACTTCTTTAACCAACGGCTTTGATGAAAGAAACTGCAGAGAAGTCACCAACATTAGCAAATCGCTTTGAAAGGCATGGTAGAGCCGATCATTAAACAATTTGTTCCAGTACTCTCTAATTTGTTTAGAGGGTCTCCTGGGATTGTTCACAACACAGTCAAGACAGCGTTGGCGCCGTCCCGAGCAATCGAGTACGCGTTTTGCCTCTGCAAGAGAATTTAGCAACAATTGCAACCAAACCTTCACGATCTCTGGGGGCGCTGTCTGTTGATCTCGGAAGATGGCCGCAATATCTTGCAGAACGATCTCCAGAGGCCTCAAGTCAATTTGCAGAATGTGATGGGAATCCTCGTTGTTAATAACATGGGCCATCAGCTGCACCACTGGGTCGATCATGTGATCGTTGCCTCTTCCCCTGGTGACGATTGCTATGACTTTCTTGTTAATGCTGGAAAGCAACGCAGAGAAAAGAATGCGAGATTGTGCAGTGGGCTTATATCTGCGGCGGAGTCTGCAGGGCAGTTGAAGAGGGGCTGTGATGGAGAGCGAAGAAGCGCTCAGCCACCGGGAGAGGAAGAACCACAAAGAAGGAAACGACTGAACTTCGCCCGATAGTGAGTTGGATGTGTACACGACAGACCAAGTGGGTAGACATACAGGCAGATAATCGGACGGCAGATAATGGTTCCATCGTCTAACAATAGATCTGATGGTTAACATGAAGATAGAAAGGCGTTTTAGGGGAGTTCATTTCAAATGGAAACACCTTACGGCGTAATTAATTCAAATCCCCATGGAGAAAGGTTGTATTTACATCTAACTGCTCAAGATGAAAATTGTTTGCTACTACTAGACTTAAAATAGTTCTAATTGAAGTCATTTTAACAAAAGGAGAAAACATTTCATCAAAGTCTATACCTTTATTTTGTGCAAATCCCTTCACCACAAGTCTAGCCTTCTACTTATATTTTCCTCCATCTTCTTCCTTCAACCTATAAATCCATTTATTCTGTAATAAAGTTTTACGAGCAAGAAACTTAACTACGTCCCAAGTCTAGTTCTACATCGAGTCCATCTCTTCTTGAATGGTTTTCTCCCACTTGTTCTTGGTTTCTACTTGCATTTCTTCTTCATATAGTTCCATTTCACTAGAATAATTCAACAATACATAATATAATAAAGGAGAGTATCATTTAGGGGGTCTACTTATCTTGATAGATTTTCTACCACTAGTTTCAAGTGTTTGAGGTGCTTGTTGTTGTTGTGGTTGTTTTTGCTATAGTGGTTGTTGATCATTCTAATTTTCAGGCACCTTTACTTTTTATGTGATCTCACCAAGTACTATGTAATAGTCCTGATCAAGATTCCATGTAATAAATTTAATAAAGGAAAAATAGTAACCAAAGTCATGGGAAATGTATTACAAGTTGAATGTTGGGGAAAACACCCTAGTGTGGGTGTTAATTTGGTTCATAATGGCTAAGGAAAATGATAAAGATGATGGAAAAGGCTTTGAAAAGGAATGAGGCATTAATTGGCATTTTATATATGAAAATAATGGAGATTATGAGAAAAGGAAGGTGAAAGGTCACAAGTTGTATGCGAGGATTAAAATGAAGGAAAAAAATGAAAAATTGAAGAAAATAGAGGCCTTATTAATAAAAATGCATTTAAGGATCAGTTGGTACCTTTTGTTATTTCACTTTTGGAGCTCTCTCTCTATTCTACCTCTCTCTCTCACTCTTGGACCCTTAGAGGATTCTTGGAGCACTCTAGAATTTGATCAATGAAAGAAAGGAAGGACCAAGAAGGAAAAGGAGATCAAGGATCAAGCAAGGAAGAGAAATATCTATAATCGACAACGAGATTATTTGCATATATCATTAGCATGGCTTTGTCCAAGTGTGATAGTGTTCTTAAGCCTTTCCTTTCCATTTATAGATAACCTTGGTGTGATGGGTTCCATTGTATTTGGTTGAGCTAGATTACTGGAGGGTTTCGAAATTGAGTGAGGTGGTCTCTTAAAGGAAGAACACAAGGCCTAGGAATCCTTGGACTAGATTGGGATTGCAGTAAAGCCAGATTTTCTGTGTCTCAATGGCCCTAGGAATCCTCAACCAGTGAATGGAGGGTATATGATAATTCTTAAATGTGTGTTCCCTAAGACAAGCCTAGGAATCCTTGACCGATGAATGGTGGGATATACGCTAAAGCGTAGAGGGTGGAGTATTGATTAGACCTAGAAATCCTCAACCGTTGTATGGAAAGATATATGGTAAAGCATAGATACTAGGCGACATGAAAATTCCTCATGGTGTCGGTAGAGAAATTTGGTGGCATCCGTGCTTGTTTAGGGAAAAGTGATATGGTGGGAATTGCAGTAAAGCCATAGGAAAACTGGTTTGTTTTTGTTTTATGTCCCAAATTCATGGCCTGAATATTGCATGAGGGTGGTTGGCTAAAAGAAATATTTGGTTCACCCAATCTAGGGTAGAGTGGTTCATGGAAGTCCCATACCTGGTTGCATTTTGCATTCATTAATAAGAGCTCTTTCTCCTTGGTATTTCATGTGTAGATGTACTATTATATCGGTATTTTATGGGTATTATATCCCTATTTTCTCTGTTGGTTATATGTTAACAATGTAAACTTTGAAACAAGAACCATACCGATTACCCATTTCTTGAGGTAGCAAAAAAATCAATTGATTTTGAAAAGTGTTGATTCAAAATATATCTATATATATATATATATATATATATATATATAATATTATATAGTATATTTTTGACACGTTAATTTTTCTTTTGTACATTATTTTTAAAATGTTAGTGATTTTCATGCTGATTTTGAAATGTGTTGAGGCAACGTCAAGCCTTTTTTTAAAAGAATTTTTTTTTTTACTTTAAATTTTCTAATGTATTAAATGTGGATAATTATTTTCTAAATTTAACAATTTCTGAAGTAGTCGTCTTCTTCATATTTTTTTGTAGTGAGATCTTCATTTTTTTGCATAGTTAAAAAGAAAGGTCAATATTTTAAACTTTCAATCTTCTATATTTTTATAGATCGTTAATTAATATTTCAATGCACATCAAATAATTGTCTCTAAAAATATAATAGTTTTTAACGTTTGACACAAAAATACACATTTTGAATATAAATATAGCAAAATAATCTTATGCAACCAGCTCTCAAAATAGAAGAAGAAATAAATTGACGACTTCAAAATCAGTCTCTCCAAGGGGGATACCTACTTTACATTACACAAATGAACAACTCTTTAATGATTAAAATGAAAAAACCTCCTTTATATATATAGGAGTCTAAGAGGTCACAATTTAATTACAGCTGACATAGAAATAAAAATGTAAGGGCACAACAATTAGAATAGTGGGCTTCTATGGGGCACAATAATGACAATATGGGGACTACATGGGCACAACAATAAAAATAAGGGGGTTACACTGACAATAAAAATTAGGGAACACACTAGTATTATAGGGACCTAACATGATTCTCTCTTTCAAAAAAGTGTTGTCCTCAACAGATGAGTAATTATGGATGCTTCTGTATAAAATTATCATCCTTCCATCTGGAATCTTTCGAGGGTAAGTTATTCCACTTGATGAAATATTATGGAATTGATCGATTTCATAGCTGTCGAGTTCTTGTTTCCATGAGTGCTTCAGTTTCCAATATTATTTTTGCTTCCTTGTCAAGTTCTAACAATATTGTTTGAACTAGGATCTTGTCACTTATAACCTTCTTTAAGCATGAAAACATGGAAAAATGGGTGCACTTGGGAAGATGCAGGAAGCTCCAATTTGTATAACATAGTACCAAAATTTTGCAACACCTTGTAAGGGCCATAATACTTTGGTGATAATTTATTATCCTTATTATCTTGCTTGAGGGACATTTGTTTGTATGGTTGTAGGTGTAAAAATACCCAATCACCTACATCAAAACTTCTTTTGCTGCAATGTTGATATTCTTGTTGTTTCATTCTATTCTACGTCAAAGTAAGGTTATCCTTTAAGAGTTAGACAACTTGTTGTTGATGTTCGATGTGATATTCCACTACTTGAACATTATAATTTTCTCTTAAATATGATGTGATGGATGGTGGATGATGTCCATAAAGTGCCATAAATGGAGGAAGTGTTATACGACCATTCAGCTAGAGGTAACCACTTGACCCATTGTGTTTGTTTATTAGATACAAAGAAATGAAGACATATTTCCGAAATTTTGTTCACTATCTTAGTTTCCCCATCCAATCGAGGATGATAAGAAGATCTATGATTTAAATCAGTATCGAGACAAGAAAATAATTATGTCCAAAAATTTCGAGTGGAAATAGGATCTTTGTCACTTACACTAATATTGGGTTTTCCATGTAGCTTTTGACTTGTTTCCATAAATGCAATAGCAGCTGCATTGGCTTTAAATGGATGAGATAATGTACGAAAGTGTGCATACTTGGTAAGTCCATCAACTACCACCATGATGAAAATATTTCCTTTGGACATGGGTAAACCTCTGAAAAAATCCATTGAAAAGTATTCCCAATCTTGATTTAGAATGGATAAAGGTTGAAACAGATCTGAGGTCTTAATTTTCTCAACTTTATTTTGTTGGTAAACCAAACATTCTACCAGAAACTTTTGAATATCAAATTTAAGGCCATCCCAAAGAACTTCCTTCTTAACCATGTGGTAAGTTTTTTAAAATACTAAGTTCCCTCCTAAGGGAGAGGTGTGTAATTCTAGAAGAATCTTTGGTTTTATTTGGTAATTATTAAAAAGGTATAAGCGATCTTCATACCATAATGGATCATTATTCCAACTAAATGTATCAGATGTATTGGGTTTTGGTTGTGACTTTTAAATGAGTTCCCACACTTCTTCATAATTATTCCATTCATCCCTTCCTTCAGTTATCCAATCTGGTTGGATAATAGAAATGGCACAAAGCAATGTTTCCACATCCTCATCCTATCCTGTGATTGCATCTGCAACAAAATTTGCTTCCCTTTTTTGTAGATGATTTAAAATTCATAACCCAACATATTTTTGACCCATTTTTGTTGCTCTTCTGAAGATAATCTTCATTCTAAAAAGTATTTAAGACTATCATGATCTGTTTTTACCTTGAATTGTCTTCCAATTTTGTAAGGTCGGCATTTCTTAAGTGAATGTAGTATTTCCAACATTTCCTTCTTATAAATATCTTTGTGTAAACACTTTCCTTTGATTTGACAACTTTCAAAAGCAATGGATCTTCATTCTTGCATTAAAACAACACCAATTCCCTTTCCCGAGGCATCACATTCCACAATAAAGGTTTTTGGGAAGTCTGGCATAGCTAAGACCAGTGCTTGGAACATTGATTCTTTAAGATGTACAAAGGCCTTAGTTTCTTATGGAGTCCAATAAAATGCACTTTTCTTCAACAATGTTGTTAGAGGTGCTGTTATTCTCCCATAATTCTTAAAAAACTTGTGATAATACCTTGTCAACCTTATAAATCCTCATAGATACTTTATGGATGTGGGGATTTTTCATTCCTTGATAGCTTTAATTCTGTTAGGGTCTACCTTACACCCTCATGCGATACAATATGACCTAGATATTTCACTCCATGTACTCCAAAGAAACATTTGGAGGTTTTTTCATATAATTGTTTCTCCTTTAATAGTTTGAGCACCATGTCAACATGTTGAACATGCTCCTTCCAAGACTTGTTGCAGATTAGTATATCATCAAAAAATAGTAACACAATTTTTCTAAGGAAGGGTTTGAAAATGGAATTCATCAAACCTTGAAATGTAGAAGGTGCATTGGGAAGGCCAAAAGGCATGACCAAAAATTCATAATGACCCTCATGAGTTATAAATGTTGTTTACGGAACATCTTCAGTCTGCATTCTTATTTCATGATACCTTGAATGAAGATCCAACTTGGTGAAGTAAATTGCTCCATGTAGTTTATCCATTAATTCATTAATGACAAGAATGTGAAATTTATATTTTATAGTGAGCTTGTTGATCTCCCTATAATGTGGATACATGTGCCATGATCTATCCCTCTTGTGCACCAATACAACTAGAGCAGAAAAAGAACATTGACTACATTGAATTATACTGGCCTTTAACATTCTTGCAACCATACATTCAATTTCACTCTTTTCAGCATAGGGATATCTGTAAGGCTTGATGTTTCGAGGAACACTTCCTGGAATCAAATTAATAGCATGATCTTTATCACGAATAGGTGGGAGGCCTTTGGGAGTCTTAAATACCTTGGAATGATTATCCAAGACCTTTCTGGAGGTCTCGAGAAATAGATGATTTTGATGTTTGAACCTGTAGTTAACATAATTATGCAATTACACCCTCGTTGTTATTTCTTTAGAAGCTTTGTAATGCCATTAGAGGTGATTATGTTTTTGAGTTTCCCTGTGATACCCCTTAATTCAACTTCCTTTCCTTCTTAAAATTTTTTCAAGAAAAGATCTTGAATATTAAAAGCTATCATACCCAAAGATTCTAACCATTAGACTCCAAGTACAACATCAATGCCACCCATTGGAATGGAAATAATTGGAATATTAAATACATATTCTCCCATGGATAGCTTGATATTATGGAATTTTCAAGAGAAATTTATGGTTCTTCCATGTGCAACCATCACTTTACACATTGGCACTGGATATAGGAAGCAATTCGATTTGTTAGCTATCTTACAATGAGTAAAATTGTGGCTACTACCCAAATCAATCAAAACTATTATTTTTTTCTTCTTGATATGTCCTTCTATCTTGAGAACTTGAGGTGCAGTAATTCCTTCCAATGCATTTCAATATATGGTCAGATTCATTTCTTCTTTCTCTCAAGTTGGTTCCTAGTGTATATCCTCTTCTTTTGACATTTATTGTTCCTTTTCTTCCTCCTCTTCACAATCTATGCAAAGTTATGACACTTCTTGTTCCTTTTCTTCCTCTTGAAATGAAATTCATGACGATTTTACCTAGGTCACCTATTTGAGATAGAATTTTGGAACCTGTAAAAACAATAATTTACGGGGATCATATCTCCAAAAATATAGTGAATCAAGATCTGAAATGTTTACATGAAGTTCACTAAGATTTTTTCTCCATGTGATAAAAATTTTAGCTTCTGAATCCTCATAAAAAAACAAGTTATAGTGAAAATTATAGGATGGCCTATTTGAAGAAGTGAAACCCTATAATCCAAAACCCTGGTACTATATGTTATGCAATCATCTCAAAAAATAGAAGAGATATATACTGAAATTCAAAATTCACCTTTTCAGGGGAGAAACATCCTTTACATTACACAAATGAGTAATTCTTTAATATTGGATAGTCTCAAGCCCATTCCAAATGAAATGAGAAAGACTAGAATCAAGTTCAACATTACTAAGACATTGCTTTCTCAAATTTTCCATCTTAATTTTTTCAAAAAAAATTGAAACTATCTAGTGCTCCATTTGCATGCTTCTTCATCCTTACTGAAACAAACAAATATATTTATAAGCTATAAAATAAAAATATTATACACGTGAATAAAAATGAATGTATAAATCAACATATCGTTTTAAATGCAAGATAGAGGTATTTTAGTGTTGATGTAGAACTTGAGTCTAGGTAGTTGTGTACAACATCTTCCTAGCTAACTTCATTCAACAATATTGAAAAAGAAATTAACTAAAATAGATTACAGCAAACACACATAATAAACTAGACACCAAATAATGGCGGAAAAGGCTTCAGTCTCAGGTATTCTCTCTCGCATTTTCATTATTAAAATAATTGAATATAGTGTTACAAATAAATAGATGAGAGACAGTGTCTCAAGATTGTGCGTGCTATCTTAAACACCTTTGGTTGAGATAATTTCTCACTAGACACACAACAATATAGGAGTTATGTAAACTAACTCCTATCTTAGAGGAACAACCTAAGAGTTAGGCACAAATTCCTAACTTGGAATATTTAATTAATTTATTTATTTTTGGATTTATTATTTTTTTATGAGAGAGGCTAACATTCCCCCCTTCAGTGATAAATCCAAAATAAGAACGAGGAACCATCTTCCAAGTTCTCATGTTGATCCTCAAAAACATTGCCTGAAAAAAACTACCAAAACTGGATGCTGAAGAAACTGTAATATGAAGAGACTGAGTTAGTTGCATGATTGATTCATCTCGAAAGGACGCTTGATAACTCCATCATGTGCCAAGCCGCAAAATGATACAATTGTCTGTTGCTTGAAAACAACATCTGTTGTCCACTGACACAATTTGATGAACGCCCACTAGCGTATTTGCTGATGATGATCACTGCTGATGAAAAATGCCCACTAGCTGATGAAGATGACAATTGGCTACTTCACTGATGTTGTCGAGACTTTCAATCTGACAACCACTTGTCAATTTCATTGACATTTCCCCCCTTTGTCAACTGAAAGGAGAGACAATATTCTCCAAAATATATTTGAACTCCCCCCCTTCACGTGTACGAGAGTTTCACTGTTGTACTCCCTTGTTCAAATGCATGAGAGTACCATCATCAGTTCACTGCTGGCTGCACTATGTGTGATTGTAGTCGGCTGTAGAACTGAGACAATCTTTTGACTGTGGATGACCATTCCAAAGGATCGATCCATTCGTAATGTATCTTCAATCTGGCTGACTTTTGTTGTTTGCGACATTTTTCTGAGGAATGATTGGGCTTGCCACAATGGCAACAAGGATGGCGATCAAAAAATTGATCTTCCATATGACCGATTCTTTGACAATGAGAACATTTCGGTTGGACATCAACTTCAGGTTGCGTGCAATTATGTTTGTCTGAAACTTTTTCAGAACCTACTGAGGTGAGTTGTTCAAGAAATTGTGCACTCACGAACTTAATTGGCTTGGAATAATCTAGGATATGTAAGTTGGTGTCATCAATGACATATCCTAAGCCTCCTCGATTCTTGTTATTTTGGATTTCTTCCGAGGGCTTAATTATGGGTTTGGAAGAAATTTTAACTGGAACAACTTCGACACTTGAAGCTATTGGGATGAATGACTTATCATCTGGATGGTTCAAAGACTTGAAAGTATCACTCTTTTCTTGCAATTCATTCCTTTGAAGTTGCGAATCGAGTTGAAGAAACTCAATGGTTTCATGAGTTTGTTGTAGATGCTGTGAAAGATCACTGAGAGTTTCTTTGCTGATGTGCACCATGTCTTCTTCACTAGAGATGATCAAACTATGAAGAATGTTTAACAGCTGAATATGTTGCGCCATATGAACTTGCTCACTTGAAATTAGGCTCTCTTGTCGTAGATGTCATGCTTTGAACTGTTTCACTTGATTTTGTTACTCGAATGACAGGCTCGCTTGCTATGGGACTTGAATGGCACGCTCGCTTGATTTGTTGCTTATTGCACTTGCTGGGGATGCTTGCTAGAGTTGTAGAACTTTCTTGCTTAAACTCTGGAATTCACACTCACTTGATGTCTATCTCAACTTTCTTGATTTGCTTGATGACTTCATGCTCACTTGAAGGAATAGCCATGCTCGCTTGATGTCGATCTCAACTTTCTTGATTTATGTTAGAGTTGAACTTGTTTGGTTGTTGTAATGATCTTCAGTCTGAGTCGCTTGAAGGTTTGAACTTTGTATTGTTTTGATGCAAATTGCTTGAATGAATACTCATGCTCGCTTGTAGGAGATGTGAACTTGTTTCTTGTTTGCTTTAGAGTTTAAAATTCGTGCATTCACTTGATTTTGCTTAAAGGAAGGGTGTCGGACACTATCACAAATGCACCCAAAAAAACACTTAATGATTTAATGACTCACTACAATGAATTCAATTTGAATAAATTCAAGACTTTGGTGTCGGTTTCAACCGAGAATGCACCCTTACAATTCAATGTAATTTGAGTTTGATTACAAGTTCTATAATGTTGATGTAGATTGTGCTCTGAATGTTGAAGTTTACAGATTCATTAACTTGATTGTAGTGATGTAGACTTTGCTTTGAAGTTTACATATTCATGAACTTGATTGTATTGAGTGAATTTGTTTTTTGAGGTAAAATGCCGATGTTGAAAACTTTGGTTATTTGTTGTAGTGACGCAAATGGATGTGTTGAGCTTAATTATCCTTCCTTGCAGCAACTTCGTTACATGTGTTGTGCTTGCTTGTATTGAACTTTATGTGTGTGGTAAATGCAATCATTTATGTGTCAAAACTAGACACAAATCATAAGCAACAACATGAAGCCATAAAAGCACTCACCATCACAAATACACATGGTGTACCTAAGATCCCCTTATTCAATTTCGGGCGGATCTAGGACACATCAACACCAAAAAAAAATTATATATTAATCATTGAGTACATCTGAAGCAATGATAATGCCAAGCTGAAAACCCTTTGAAACAACTCGCCTTCAAAATCTGAATGGATAGTGACACGATCCCTCTCAAAGTAAAACAATACTTTGAATTACAACAACTTTCCGTTATCACTCCAAATACAAAATAAGACACTTATATCTCCACAAAATATTCTTCAAATTTACAAAATGTAATGCACCTTATCACTCCAAATACAAATGGAAACACTCCTTTTTCAATAATAAAATTTTCCTTTCAATATTTTTTAAACTCAAAGAAAGACATGAAATCACTTCAACCATAAATTACCTCTAGCTTTCTTTGCCAGGTTGACCTGGTAATTGGAATGTCTATATGGGTGAAAATTATTCTACCATTGGTAGTTGGTAAAACAAGTACACCCCTTTCTTGAGACCTGACTTTGTAGTTGATAGAAAGCTACATATTAGAAAATACAAAGGCTCGACCAATTCTATTAAATGGTGCTATCAGAAAAGGAGAACAGATAGTTCCACCATCTGTACTTAATCTCTTAAGGCAAGCTGCTTTTCCACTTGACTCAGCTTGGACAAAGGGGACTAAAAGTTTTGTAGCAATATATCTGTTCTTGAGGGAGTTAGCCCTGATGGGTTCTCATAGAAGTAAAGCAACAAGACCAGTAGCACAACAACTTCTACCTTTAATGGCTACATCAATAAGTGAGGAAAACCCAAGTTTAACAATGAAGATTCTGGCATTTTTATTTGGTGTCTAACCCAGAACTTAGATTTCTAGAAACAATTGGAAAATCTTCATATTGAGCATATAAATGCAAGCATGATTATGTTAGAGAAGCTGAGTGTTGAATGGAAAAACAATGTGGAAAAACTTAGTCCCTTAGAGGATTTAAAAAGAAACTTGATTATACGTACACTGTGCTTCATGCCTCCATGCCTTCAAGCAGTGGCTCTGCGCATCATTCTCCATGCAGGTTCTCAAATCAATTGATGTATCTAGCAGTGTCATCATAGGCTTGGGCAGGCTCCTCTACAGTGGCTATACAATGGCTCTACTGTACGGTTAGATTAGTTGTTGGCTTCTGCTAGCTTCACACTGGCTTTGCTGGCTTCTTTGTGCTTGTACGATACCAAGATATAAGCATTTTCCAACATTAAGCAGGGATGGAGGGAGCAAATCATGCTTGATTGGTCCCCGGGAAGGAGATTCACATTTCTGAAATTTGCCTTTAAGATCTTCAAGATCTGTTGTGTATTCAGTTTCTACACCGTGGTGGATGAGAATGTCGAGAATCTAATAGGGAAAGGCACCAGATATTCCTCACCGGAGCCTCGCTTATCATCTTTGCACATCACTTTGCAATCATATTTCATTAAGAGGCCATGATGAACTTGGTAAATCCGAAGTGCTAGACTGCAAGTTCCAACTAGTGGGAAATGTCAATATCGCCCTCTATCACCAGGACGCATGGAAGGCTCATTATGTGATGTGGAGATCAAATATGACCTTCCTCTAAACTCACAGTGCTCCATGGCACAGCTCGGCTACAAGCAATTGTCCTTTTTTCTTTCCCACAGTTGTGACTAGTCGTTAGATTGAAAAAGTGAACAAAGCCACTCCAAAATTAAAATAGTGTGAATGACTCAAAGATCCCAATGGATTCTCACGATTGCGATAAAGGGAGTGGATCTTCAAATCAATGTATCCAAATGTAGATTCTGAAATGAATCTCATCCATGGTCTTCCATAGTGCTGAACACCGATTTTCTTAAATCGCTGAGGGTTTTACGGTCCTGAGATCCAATTTGGCAAGGATGTGGTGAAGAGTCGCCCGAAACATATGTTCCTCTTCGACAGTCAATATGATTCGATCACTCAATCACTGGCACAGTCATATTTTTCTCCTATTTCCATCACAGGCTCATATTGCTTTGATACCACATATTGAAAAAGAAATTAACGAAAACAGATTACAGCAAACACACATAATAAACTAGACAGCAAATAATGGCGGAAAAGGCTTCAGCCTCAGGTATTCTATGTCACATTTTCATTATTAAAATAATTGAATATAGTGTTACAAATAAATAGATAAGAGATAGTGTCTCAAGATAGTCCGTGCTATCTTAGACACCTTCGGTTGAGACAATTTCTCCTTTGGTTGAGATAATTTCTCACCAGACACACACCAATATAGGAGTTATCTAAACTAACTCCTATCTTAGAGGAACAACCCAAGAGTTAGGCACAAATTCCTAACTTGGAATATTTAATTAATTTATTTATTTTTGGATTTATTATTGTTTTATGAGAGAGGCTAACAAACAATTTAACCATTTTCTCTTGTATTCTCATGTAAACCTTGTGACTAAATAAATGATGTAAAAAATGTTAATATAGTGATATGTATAACAAATACTACCAACAACAATATGCTATATTTAAAATAAACCTATAATCTAGAAATAAATAAAATAATTCAGCAAACTTACTTTTTAAATTCCTCACAAACTTGATCCAATGATAATTCTCTTAACTTCACACGAGATAATATTGTTTTGACAATATTTTCATCCTTCACTCTTGCAATTCTCTTGAAGGTGCGATAATCATATCTTCTAGAAGGATCTTCATTTCAGGACTTGATTTACTACTCCTACATATCAATGGTTTAGAGTTTTTGACATTCTGGTTTTTAATGCCAATGTTCTCCCACATGTCAAAAATCTCATTAATTAATTCCCATATCTCTCTAGTTCTAAATTCCAATTGGAAAATTTTATCCATACCTCTGCATATATCAGAGTTTACTTTGTCACCTTTTGAATTGATTTTTCCCTATATTTGATAACATATTTCCATAAAACATTCCTCCTGAAAGGCTAGACTAACCTTTGCCTTATCCCCACCATTTTTTTTTCAAATTCATTATGAATAAATCTAACCCTTTTGTATGAAAGTCATAGAAATGCTATATTAATTATCTATATTATATTCCCTTGCCAGTAACTTTTCTTATGTATCTATTAAACAAACATAAATGTCATTGTTTCAAAATGCGGGTTATTGGGATATTCCTCCATCAATTTCCTTTTAGATTCTATAGAATGGTTCCCCCCATGTACATAATATTTGTATTCAAATATTTTTACTTATCAAATGCTTCTTTGTTGGGAACTTGAATGGGATCAACAAGAAGCACATAATCAACCACATGAGCATATGGATTGTACATCATCAATGTTTCCAAGTTGTGAACATGTAGGTGGTGTGGCATTTTAATTTCATATTTAAATTGTCCTTCATTTGGCTTACATATTCTGGCTGGAATTGAGTTGAAATGTACGACCAACCTTAATTAAGTTTGTCTTCGTCAACTGATGTTGAATGGAATTTTGTTTTTCTTCAATAATATCATCGTCTAAATAAGATTTTAATAATATCATCCTCTAAATAACTATACCTACGATATTTTGTGCAATTCCATTTATGATTTATTTATATATCCATGTAGAATCATTCACTGTGTCATACATCGACGATCCAAACTAATATATAATATTGTCATGGGACTTGGGCAGTTTTATAAGTACATAAAAAACTTTAATATCTGGCATTAAATATATGTCTAGTACTTTTCCCAATACCTCATAACTTCCACCATCGTAAATCATATCATCATATAGATATGTATACAGTTCTTCTTCGCTTTCTCTATCTTTCACAAACCATGCAAATTGTGTACGCTTCACCTCTTGTGATTTCCTCCAATAAGAGGCCAACTACTTTTTCTTTGAGGAGCCACTTCTATATTTTTAGTCATTAGCTCAGGTCAGGTTTATTCAATAGTAATTTTTGAGGGTCCACCTCTAAATTTAGATTATGTAACTGCTATCTTTGGTCCAGAAAGATTTATAGACACCTTCCCTGATGTCATTTTCCTGGAGAAATAAATAAATAAATATATATATATATATATATATATATATAATATATATATAATATATATATATATATATATATATATAAAATATATATCACAGTAAATTACAAAGAAACCAATAACTTAAGTAAACAAACAAAACAAAACAAAATTTAAAAATGAAGAAACAGTAGAACATGCAAAATGACCCCCATGACAAGTGGGTTATTAGGTTCATCAAGGGTAACAAAAAAAAACTCATTCCTTATTTTTTGTTTTATTTTTTCTCACATTTCTCCCCTAGCCCCCTCACAAGTAGGGGGACGATTCTAAGAATCAGCCCCTTCATTGTGAGGGGTCAATTCTTAGAATCAATCCCCTGCAAGTTAACTGGTTGATTCTTAGAATTGGCCCCCTAACTTTTGGTGGTCGATTCTTGGAATCGATCCCCTGGCTTCTAGGGAGCCATTGTGACTTAGGTGGGCATGCCTAACCATGGGCATTCTAGAATGCGAGAAACATGTGTGTAGGCTTGCATGCCTGCTATGTTGCTGGAAAATATGCTTTCCCAAGGCACAGACATGTGCCTGTCCAAGGCAGAATCATAACCTGTGCCCTGGGTGAGTGAGCTCGATGATGGGCATGTCCACCATGGAACAACAGGCATGTAAGAAATTGTTCCTTATGAAGGTGCACCCAACCTTAGGTGTGGTCACCAGTGGAAAAATTTGGTGTGCTGGCCTACACTCCCACTATACCATTAACAAGCATGCCTATGGTCAAGCATGCCCGCCCAAGGCACAAGAAATGTATGTTCCTAAGGAGGACCTCCATGGGCCTGCCCCCCACAACAGATTGAGAGTGTAGGGGTGGACACGCTCGAACGTCGGAGTGCCCCCTTGTGGCATAGTAGTCATGCAGGTCTTCATGCCCACTGTACTATAGGTAGGAAAACGCATGGCTAGGCACACTCATGTGCGACACAATGGGTGTTTTGGGCATGCCCACAACTGGCCATGCTCGCCCAAGGCACAAGTAACTTGGGTGGGTGCACTCGACCATGGGCATTCACACTCGTGACACAACGAGCATGCCAGCTTCCACATTTGTTATGCCATGGGTCGACACACCCATCCATGGGCGCACCTTCCCAGGGCACAATAGCCCCCTAGGAGACAAGGGGTTGATTCTCAAAATGGGATCCTTGCCTTTGCGAGGGTTTTTTTGCCAAAAGTGGGTGTGCCCATTGGAAGCACAATGACCCCCTCACAGTAAAGGGAGTTTATTCTTAGAATTGGCCCTTGGAAAGTTAGGGAGTTGATTCTCAGCATCGGCCCATGCCCACCAAGGGGAATATTCTACGAATTGGCCCCCTAACAGATAGGGGTTAATTTTAAGAATCGGTCCCCTACCTTCTAGGGAGCCCTTGTGCTGCTAGTGGACATGCTCGCTCGAGGCACAATGAAACCTGGTAGTCAGGGGGCTATTGTGCCCTAGTGAGGTGTGTATTGCCATGGGCTTACATGATCATGACACAGTGGGTGTGCAGGCCCGCCATGCCACAAACGTGCATGCCCACCCAAGTCACAGGCATTGTGCTTGATCCTTAAGAGCACACGCGTAATCATGGACATGCCTGCCTATGCCACAATAGTCGTACATGCCACCTCTTCCTTGGGTGGTCACACCAGCCATGTGAATTCCCGCCTATGGCACAAAGGGGTTAGCTCCTGAAATCGACCCATGGTAGGAAAAGAGGCCGATTCTCAGAATGAGCCCCCCTGGCTTGCGAAGGGCCAATTCCTGGAATCATACCATTAGATGACAAGGGTCCACTATGCCACATGTGAGCACACCCATCTGGGGCATAATGACCCTCTCATAGGCAAGGGGCCATTGTGCCACAATGTCCCCTTGGTTACCAGGGTGCCCACCGACGGAGTACCCACCAGCGGCACAATGATCCCCAAGAAGATATAGGGTCGATTCTCAAAAGTATTCCCTTGCCTGCCAGGGGAATTGACTCCCACACAGGAAGGGGGGTTGATTATGATAATCAGTCATTCGGAGGGTAGGGGGTCAATTCTCATAATTGGCCCCATTGCCTTCTAAGGATTCTCAGAATCGGTCCACTAGCAGGCAAGGGTCGATTACCTACCTGCTAGGTGGCCTTTGTGCTACTGGTGGGTGTGTACGCTCATCCCTGGTCATGCCTGCCCACAGCATAGCGGGCACACTGCATGCCCATGGCCAGGTGCATGTGCCCTTGGCATAATTCCCCCCTCACAGACATGGGGCTGATTCTCATCCACCTAGCATTCAGGTGGTCATTGTACCACCGAGGGGCATTGTGCCCTCGACAGGCACACTCACCCTTGGCACAACTACCTCTGATAGGCAGGGGGTCGTTGTGCCCCGAGCAGCACCCAAGTAGGGATGCGGTCAATTGTAAGAATCGACCTCCCTGTCTGTAAAAGGGTTAATTCTGGGAATCGACCTGTGGCAAACGAGGGGTCTGATTCTCAGAAATCACCCCCCTACCTATGAGGGGGGCACTATGCTACTAGTTGGCTTGCCTGTCCAAGGCATAACATCCCCTTGGCATGCAGGAGGTTGTTGTGCCTCGGGTGGGACCGCCCGGCCGTGGGTGTTCTTGCCTGTTGCAGATCGAGCATGCAGGTTTACATGCTCGCTATGCTTTGGGTGAGCATGCTCGAGGTAGGGCACATGGCCTAAAAGCCCGTTGTGCTGTAGGAGGGCACACCCGTGGCCAAGCGTATCCCCACAATGCTCAGACACAATGCATGTGCTGTGGGTGTGCCCAACTGCAACATAACGGTCATGCTTGGCATGACCACTTAGTTGTGGGCAAACATGCCCATAGCTGGGCCCTTCATGTCCAATGGTGACATACAATCCCACTACTTGCCAGGGGGATATTGGGCAAGCCTAGCCCATGTGATTTTTTTTTTTGAAAAGGAATCTATATTTCGTTAATTAAATGTTAACTGTTTTTTAATGGAATCTTGCATGAACATAACAACCTAGCTGACACGTAACTACTAGTAAAATTATGGGTGTTTAAGACCTGCAATCAGTGGGATTTGAACTTAAGTCCATCTAGTTGCTCCCTAAGGCAAAGAAAATAAATTAAAAAAAAAAAACTGATTTATTGGCATATAACAAACTATTTTCACGAAATTCCTTGTTGAATGGTTGAGTAAAAGGGAAAATAACCTTTGAAGTGTGATAATCTCCTGTTGAATGTGTTGTCGATGACAATGTTGCTGCTTCGCAAAATAGCTCCAAGCTTTTTAATGAAACCACAAGAAGTTTTGATGTGATGTGAGGAATAGTGATAACAAAATTTATTACATAGAGGAAAATCTGTAATTGTTTTATCTATTTTTGAATGTTGTATTAGAAATAAAATTATAAAAACTTAATATGTAGTTAATATTATGACAATACAATAATTTATATTACATGTGGCATAAAAGATATAATAAAAATTAAAAATAAAATCAGTTGTCTAAGAAATATTATATAACTTAAGTAAAAGATTAATTTAAGTAAAATATTTAGCTCAATTTTCAAGGAACGTATTAAACACTTTTTTTTGGAAAACTTGAATGGAAATTAGATTCAAAATTTTCAATAAATTGTAGAAGAAAATTTTGAAGGGAAATACTTCAAATGTAATTTTTGGAGGGAAAATGTTCAGCGAAATTTTTTGGAGTAAAACTTTGACGGGCAATTTTCATTCTTTAAACTACATATTATCATTAAGAGAGAGTGCATTTGTATTATTCAAGCTCTTCTCTTTGAAATACATGGAATCTTCTGATAGTGAAGTTTCTCTTTATGAAGCATCAACATCTTTGTCGCATAACAACTCTATTCATATTGATGAATATAATGAAAGTTCTTTCACTATGAATGGAGATTCAAATCTTCCACTTAGTCCTAATCCTAAGGCGTATGAGAGTAGCATTGATGAAGGCCATGATGAAGAATTTCAAATAAATAAAGAGTCACATTTCCAATTAGCCCTAATCATATGGACTATGAGAGCAGTAATGATGAAGGTTGGGATGAAGAATTTCCAATAAGTCAAGAGTCACATTTTTCACTTAGTCCTAATCCTAAGGACTATGAGAGAAGTAGTGACGAATGATAGGATGAATAATTTATAGTAAATATAGAGTCACATTTTCCACTTACTCCTAATCCTAAGGACTATGAGAGTGGCAATGAAGAAGGGGAGGATGAAGAATTTTCATTAAATAGAGAGTCACATTTTCCACTTAGTCCTAATCTTAAGGATTATGGGAGTAGTAGTGACAAACGATAGGATGAAGAATTTCCAATAAATAAAGAGTCATATTTTCCATGTAGTCCTAATGCTAAGGACTATGAGAGCAACACTAAAAACGCATAGGATGAAGATTATCTAGTAAATAGAGAGTCAAATTTTTGACTTAGTCCTAATTATAAGGACTATGAGGGTAGCACTAATGAAGGGAAAGATGAAGATGATGAATTTTATCCTCCAAGTCAGTATTTCAAAGGCACAAATGATCGTAGTGAAACAATTCCTACAAGTGAGGATGGTAATGAATATTTTTCAAACAATGATGGTGATGAATTTCCTAACTATATTCAAAATGAGCATACTGAGGATAAGATTCCTCTTAATGGTGATGAAAATGCTTATACGTATGATGATGAACTGATGGAGATGTTTCCAGAAAAATATTGTATCTAGGAGTACGCATATGCCTTTTCATATCAATCCAGGATGTTCATGTTATACAAGGGGTAGAGAAGAATATCCCACGAGAAGAAGTTCTATCAATGATCTCATTTCAAGTGAATGTTGTCAAAATGATTGCGTGAAACATATGGATTTCAAATTTGCATTAGAGGAAAGGAAGAGATATTTGTCAATGAATAAAAGCATGCAAAATTCATATTGAGTGGGGTGCATGCAATATACATTGTTAGGTAATCATTATCATATTGGGTATTTTTCTCTCTATAGAGGGTCTTACAAAATGTTTCATTCAATTTCTAATTTTTGCTTGTCAAGTATCCAATTAAATTTGGAAAAATATCCCACAGTTTATCCACAAGTGTGCCATAAACAAGAGTTTGGGCCATTGGACAATACTACAATGTCATGGATGAAAGAATTATTTTCAAAGCTTTGAGAGTGTATGCCACATAGAGACACAATACATATTCCAGATAATTTCTCAAGACACGAAATATAAAATTTATATAAAAAATATGTAGAAGGTGTTGAAGGAAATGGTTGTTTTATTACATATCAATATTTTGTGAAGATATGGAAGAAAGAATTCAACAATGTTCATATTCCTAAGAAGACAAGCATGGGGGTTTAAAGTACATGTGCTTCTCTTAAATAAAAAATGGATAAATGTGAAGGGAAAGAAAGAGGTAAGCATTAATAACATTATTTTTAAAAATTGTGTAGTCATCAACTATGAAAACGGATTTACTAATAGCTTTATTTTATGTTATGTTTAGATTCCATTGTCAAAGTGCTTCAAGAGCATCACGAACAACAAAGAAGTGAAAGGAAAAAGTTGTATAAGCATCAAAAGAGGTTTTATGATAATCCAAATAAATATTTCGGTTTGATAATTGATGGTATGGACTAGAAGAAAACACTTCTACCACATTTTATTCCCTCTCTTCCTAGTCGTTTTCTTCCCTTCCTCCCCTCTCTCGTTTTTAGCTTGTTCTTGGATTAGTATAAGTTAGTTTCCCCTAGTTATCCCGTATGCTTCTCTCATTGGCCTTTAGTCTTTGATGAGTTGGATATATAATATGAGATATTGTATTAGTTATATTCTGATAATTTTAACTTAATTAATAAAAACAAAATTTATTACTTTTGAAATCGATCTAAGATAATGTTTTTTTAATTTATAATTAAAATAATTAAGCTATTTATCAATTAATTAAACAAACTAAATAAATCTATGAATTTAATATATTATAGTTTTATTCTATATAATACTATATATAATATATATATATATTATATATATATATATATATATAGAGAGAGAGAGAGAGAGAGAGAGAGAGAGAGAGAGAGAGAGAGAGAGAGAATAAAAATTAAAATAAAATATAAAAATAGTTAATAACTGACCCTTTATATATATATCTGACTATTAATTTAATATTATATATATGTGTGTATTAAATTAATTATAAAATTATTAAAACTTTTATGTAAATTCATACGTCCCTATTTTAATTTTTAATTTAACATAGTTATACCCCGGGTCTTGTCTAACTAGCCGTTTCCCAGTCAAAGTTAGATGTTAGTCAATATAGCCATTAGATGTTCTTCTCTGAGTATTTAACATGCACTGGATCTAATTCTTCAACTTATTCGGACGATGAACCATACTGGTGGGTTTGAAATGCGTCGACAAATGAAATTTCATTTGATTTACGCTGAAAAATCTCTCATATTTTATGGTATTTGCTCGACTAGAGATACACTAGAAGTTTTAAAATGTTAGTTGCTTTGTTCATTACATGTAAGATGCCCTACGAAAATCTCCAGTTACAACCTAGTCATCTGTATCTAGAATCAAATCTAATCATTCCTTCTCTATAAAACAACCTTCCTTCTTTGTATAAGTATTTGATGTTGGAGTGGATAAGCATATGGTATTTGCAACTATGGCAAATAGCTAGGCCTAACTCCAAGGGCTTTGGGGAGAATTGACCCCATGACCTCCCGAACTTCGGGGAGAATTCACCGTATGACCTCCCGAACAATGAGGCACTTATTTTACAAATTGAGTTAACCCTTGGGGCTAATAATAATTTCATATTAAAATGAATGCCAAATGTAAATATGTGGGTTATAGGAATATTACCGGATTTAAAGAATTGACATAAAAATGTAGTTGAAAAAAATTATAATGCATAATAGTGAGACTAGTGGAAATAATTTAATCATAAGAATTTTTTTATTTGAAGTGTTTTATATAATATAGGAATGGATTTTCTTTTACACAATATTTAATATATAGGTAATGGACATTGAAATGGTTTTTTAACATGGGCATTGAAATAATATATTGTGATGAACATTCATTATTACTTTTTTTTTCTAAATCTCGCCCTTCTCTATATATAGAAATAAAGAAACTTGTATCAAAATAGATTAGATATGTGAATATTCAAATAGTCTATTTAACCACTATATTAAAATATATTTGAAAAGCATAACAATTATACATCTTTCTACAATTGAAAATGAAAAGATAAGATTTTTTTTACTTATTATCTTTTCTCATTCTAGTTGATATTAAATTATGTTACTTAACATGGACATACAAATATTTTATTTATGAATTAAAGTGAGAGTGAAACATTTTTTCAAAATATCCTTCATACTAGGTTTTATGTCCTATATTGAAATATTTTTAAAACTATAACAACTATACATCTTCTCAAACTCGAAAATTTAAATGTACCATTTTTTCTTTTGTAATTACTTTATATCACGATACTTGAAATATTTTTGTCACATCTACTTCATGTGGGGTTGTAATCAACAAACCTAGATCCATCTTAACCACTCATGTAGCAAGCACCAAGGGGGATAAAATACCAAGACGTACCAACCTCTTTGTGTGTATTTTTGTGTGTATGAACTTAGAATTTCAATAAACATTTGTGATATTTTAGACAAAATTGATTGAAAAATATACCCAAAAAATGGTCAAAATGTAAAATAGTTCAATTACTTGAAATGTTTTGACCATGGGATTTGTTTTTTGAATTGTTTATACACACATATGACATTGAAATATTGTATTTATGGACCACATTATCTACATTAAAAGAATTTTATTAATTATTACTTCTTTATATAACATATTAATTTGATGTTAATAAATAAATAAATTTCACATCTCCGTTTTATTCATTTTTCTTTTACCTTTACCTTTATTAGCAAGTAACTGGATTGTTTTGGCTTCAATTAGTTCTTTTGTTTGAACATTCAAATTATATATCTATATATATTATATATATATATATATATATATTATAAATATATATATATTATATATATATATATATATATATATATATATATATATAATATATATATATATATATATATATATAATATATTATATATAGACACATGCACACACACACACATGTATATATATTCTTTTGTTTGAACATTGAAATTATATATAATATATATATACATATCCGTATAATATACATATACATATATATACATACATATATATACACACACACACACACACACACAGACATATATATATATGATATGATATTGAAGTATATTTCTTTTTTTGATAAGAGACGAACCTTCTATTAATCTAACCAAATTACATATTTTACAAAGTGTCCCACTCAAAAAGGATAACAGAAAACCAGGGACCTAGGCCCACAAAATCCCTACAGGCATCCCATCGAGGGTCCACAAGGGGACTTGTAGTGGACCATTCTACACCCAACAAACAGACCCAACAACAACTATAGATTGAGTCCACTGAACAAATTCGGGTCCAGAACCCTCAAGCAACAAGCACAAACCAATCACTGCCATTGATTACACAACCCCGATCCAACAGCCATCGCAGATATCGTGTGGACGAGAAGCACGGCGGTTAACCGCCCGATGAGAGCAATTTTCTCTCACCTTTTGTTGCCATGTGTTGCACAATGAGTGGAAATGGAGGAAACTTACAAAAAACCAGATACCATTCTTGTCCTGCGTGATATACCATTTATGGTTTTACGTCCGAGGTTTCACGAAAACACTAGAACACTCAGTCGCCAAGCGATGACCGCCCAACCATTCTCACTGACATTTCTGAGCCTTCCTCCTAGAGTCTCCATCAGAAACCCGCTAAGCGAAATGTACACAAGAAGCCAGATCTATGGCACTGCTCGATTGATACCGTTCATCATTCAACCGAAAGTGAACAAAGTTTTGTGGAGTAGCCAAAACAAAAAATCTTAGAAGAATTAGGTGATACCATCCTCCCACCTGTCTATTGAATCCCTTCAAATAGTATTGTTCATCTACAGTTCCATATCTTTGGTTTCCGTGAAGAAATAGTCCTCTCGCAGTTTTTCGGCAGGTAACAACTCCCAGGAATGCCGAGAATCCCTGTCCTTATTCGTCACTCCTTCGTTGGCCAACCGATCCGCTAACATATTTTCCTTCCTTCTAACATGAACAAATCTTATTGTTTTCAGGGTTTGCAAGTGAGAGTGGATACAGTAAAAAACTTGCAGTAGCTTCTAGTGCTTCGACACTTTATCTAGCGAAGTTCCATTGTGAATTTTCTTGGCTACAATAATGATCAATTCCAAATCTGCTTCAATGATAGCATTTTGTAAATTTGCCTTCACCAGGATCTCCAAGCATTGTTCTAATGCCAGGAGTTCAACCATATTATTGGTACCCTTTCGCAAGTGGCCATGGAAGACGTATTTTGTTTTCCCCTGATGATCTCTTATGGCACCCCCAAAAGCTAGCTACCCCTGGATTGCCCTTAGAAGCTCCATCAATTTTTACCTTGAAGAAGCCCCGTTGAGGGGGCTTCCAACCACTGGCCCCTGTATTTATTGTTCTCACTCCCTTTATTGTTCCTTGAGGATTGATGGACTCTAGTCGTAAATTTAGTATAATATTCTCCTCATGAGGTAGAGGAGGATCCTTGGGAATTGACCTCAAAAGGCTTTTAACTTTTTCTTTAAGCTGTTTTAGAATTTGATTGATTATGTGTTGGGGCTCACTAGCTTTATTTTTTAAAATCCGCCTATTGCACTCTTTCCAAGCATTCGAAATGATAAAGCCTGGTACTAGCATCCAAGTTTTGTTGATGATCTCATTCTCTGAGAAGTTCTTCCTCCAGTTTTTCAATGTGTTGGATATGCTGAGACTATCCCTATCGGTTTGTCTGAAGATTGAGGCCACCCAGTTCCACACCTTAGCAGAGAAAGGGTAAAGGTTGGAAAGCGTTCAATTGTTTCCTCATGTGAGCCACAAAGGTGATATTTGGAAGGGCCAATGAAGCCTTTCTTTAGTAGTTTTTCCCAAGTTAGGATCTTCCATTGATGCACAAGCCAAATGAATAACTTTATTTTCATCCAATGAGGAGTTTGCCAAAGCTCCTTCCAGACTTATTCTGTATTCACAAAGTTAAAACCAATGACTGACTGTTTTTCTTCTTTGAGGTTAAAGTTATCTTCATTTTTCTTCCCCCATCTTAGTTGGTCAAGTGAGAAGGAAAACATAATACACCTATGCACTAAATCCTGGGTAAGAGCATCTGCCCTGGCCTTTAAAGGACACTCATCACTATAACCTAGGTCCTTCCATTTTCTCGATTTTACATTATTACTTCCCTAGTCCCAGAAATATTTTACCAATAACAAACCTTTGCTCTCTGTGTCTCTCTTAAGGGCTGCTAGGTCATTCATGTTCAGGGTGGGTTCCTATTGCTAATTTTCCTCCCAAAATCGAGCACGATCCCCTGCTATGATTTCTTAGAAACATTGTTGCTGAATAATGCCTTTATTCTCCCAAGCAAGTTTCTAAATGTGTGAGCCCCTAATCAGTCCTGACATTCTGATATGATTCTTCTCCTGCCAATCCTTGGCATACTTTTGTTTCCAAAGTTTGGCCTAGGGGGATTCACCTCCTTGATCCATCTCCACCAGAGCTTAGCTCCCGAAACTTTGCTGAGCGTTTTCGGGTGATGCAGCCCCAAGCCACCATGGCATTTTGGCTTGCAGAGCTTGTCCCAGGCCACTAAAGCCCACTTCTTCTTCTCCTCCCCTTTGCCCCACAAAAAATCCCTTTGTAGGCTTCTTATCTGTTGCTTAATACATTGAGGAGCAGGGAGAGCTACAAACATGAAAATGGGAATGGCCTGTAGGACCGCCTGTGTGAGCACAAGTCACCCTACTAGGCTTAAGGATCCGCAGGTCCATTTTTTGATCTTGTCTTGAAGTTTATTTCAAATTGATTCCCATATTTTCTTGCTTAGAGGTTTGTCAGTAAGAGGAATGCCAAGATATTTGGATGGTAACTATTCCCTTTGAAAATCAATAATCATGGTAATGTTTCTTTGTATAGCAATATTGGTATTAAAGAAAAAAACTTTTGAATTGTTGAGGCTTACCTCTGTTCCTGCTACCATAGCAATTTCGTTTAGTATGTTTTTGATTGCTCTTGCTTCCCTAAGTATGGGTATGATCCGGATTTAAGTAGGAACGCAACAAAATACAGAGATAACCATATACACAAAGATACAGTGGAAATAATACTTCATTTCATTAATGGAAAACATTGAAATATGCTTACAAATAGAGTTGAAAATAAACCAGCTAGGGCGACGGTAGCTTATCTCTGAGAAGAGATGTGGCAGCTACATGCCTCTGAATTGTTCTAAACTGTGTTACAATGAGGCTCAATGGCTTATTTATTGTTGAGAAACAATGGAAACCCCTTCACATTCCAAAACCTAACCCTAGAAGATGAAACACCAAATTTTGGGCCCCTTTTTGGGTAAATTGGTACATCAATTTCCCGGGGTCGTAACTTTGGCATACGATCTCCGTTTGACGCGTATGATAGCTCGTTAGAAAGATCTATCCGAGAGCTACCACTTTGGGAAGGACAACATGGTCCATGGACCCATGTTGCACCCAGATTTCCCAAAAAACGTCGTTTAGGGCCTCAAAATGGCTCTGGAAGTTCAGGACTCGAAAAAAACTGCTAAAAATAGTAAATTGTGCTGCAATTACGGAAACTAAAAAACTGAAAGAGACATTTGTGGGGGTTTAGATGGGATAGGTGGGTGGCCACCAACATCCGCCTAGATCATTCATCCCCCCTTAGGAAGCAATGGTCCCCATTGCGTTGAGTTCCTCCATCTGCTGAACTTGTCCCACAATCTCTGATGTGTCCAGTAATGGTGGGAAGCATGGTCGACGATGGTCGACATTGAACACTTGGTGCAGGCGAAGGAATGGAGGAATGATGTGCTCCAAAGCATTATTCCCCATAGCCTTGGTACTACTGTAAGAACCTTATCGGAGTGGTCTAAGCTTCTGATGGGTTCTGGTAAGGCGTTCTTTCTATCGATGCAACCATACTTTGTTGCCCACCTGAAACTTGTGTGGTACCCATATGGGTGAGGAGAAGTTGTTTCTGTGTTTTTTCATGACCGTATCCCTTTGCTGTTGCTGCTGTGTGGAGGAACCCTTTGCGGGGGTCATGGATGTAGCAACGATCTTCCCCTTACTTTGGGAGCGAACCAAACAGAAAATAAATTTCCTAGTCTGTGATATGAGCTTGCTGCCTTTCTTAGAAGTGATCAAAGATGTGGCAGTAGGTGGGGCTACCTCCGGTATCCTATATAATGAATTATTCAAAGAAATAATGATAGCATGAGGCCTTGACTCATACACACCATGTCGCCTCCACAAGTATGGCTGGCATAATAGTACATCACAAACATCCAGAGGTGTAACATCACACAATACCTCGTCTGTGAAGGGCTTGATGCTGTAGGGAAGGTGGCACTGCTGGTGAACTTTGAGATCTTGTCCTTCATGAAGCCATCCGATAATGTACGGCTGCGGGTGTGGTGTAGTTGGTAGGCCCAACTGCTTCATGACCTCTACTGAAATAAGGTTCTTTTGGCTGCCATTGTCGACAATGAATTGCAGCAGCGAACCCTTCAACCACATCTGTGAGTGGAAAAGATGTCCCCCCTCCTCTGGCTCTTCGGGCTCATTCTTTTGGATCTTGGCAGTGGCAACAGTGGCGCTAGGATCTGCATCAATGATCTGCTTCCCTTTTCCATTCCCCTTGTCGGGTTTTGGCTCAGGGTCGGAACATGTATCTGATTCGGAAGCCTTCAACTCAGCCACCAGTGACTTCTTGGTCCGACATTCACTTGTGTTATGAGTGGGACTCTTGTGGAACTCACACCACTTTCCTGTGTCCTTCTTCGACTTTGTGGTGTTTTTCATTTCTTGCGGCTTCGACAAGTTGTCTTGGGTCACCCAGCCTTGGCTTTTTCCTTTGGGCTTTGGATTTGCAGATCCAAAGTCTCGCTTCTTCTATTTGAACTTTTGCTCGATTTTGACAGCGTATCGGTATGCTGTGCTGAGTGAGGAGATGTTCAAGAACTCCATCTCTTCCTGGATGTATCTGTGTAAGCAGCCACAATATTTGAGTACCAGATGTAGCTCAGAATATTTGATACCCAACTGTGTGCGAAGGGTATGAAAAATGTTTGTGAACTCTGGCACATCTTGGTCCCGTCCTTGTCGCAGTGTGATCCATCTGATGTATTTGTCCTCATAGCTTTTGAGAGGGTAGTACCTCTTCTTGATGGCATCTCGAAATGTATCCCAAGTGGGTGCAGCTGAAAATAGTGAGCCTATGATTTCATCCTTCTGCTCGCAGTAGGTTTCCCACCAGTCCTTGATGTGGGGGCTGCTTTGAGAAGAGCAAAAACAATCTTTTCCTGACTCGAAAATTCATGAACAGAAAAATAACCCTCTAGCAGATTTAGCCATTTATCTATGGCATCTACATCTATTTTACCCTCGAAGATGGGGATTTCAAAATTAACTTGTACCTTAAATGGCGTGGCGTTTCCAAAGTAGTTTTTGGAAGCCGATGCGTCACCTTCGGGTAGCCGCTGAAGAATCTTCTCAAAGTTATCCATCATCACATTCCTTTGCCGCTCGAGGGCTTCTTCGAGCAATATTTTGATAGGAGCCCCTGCCCCTTGTCTTTCTTCTCATCTGCCATGGGAGGCCGTTGGGATTTGCGAGGCTGGTCTTGCAAAGGTTTGACCAGTTCAAGCCCTAACTCCTTATATGCCGACCTCGTTGGGGACATGTAAAGAAAAACAGAGAAAAAGTAGACCACTCTGATACCACTGATCCGGATTTAAACAGGAACGCAACAAAATACAGAGATAACCATATACACAAAGATGTAGCGGAAATAATACTTCATTTCATTAATGGAAAACATTGAAATATGCTTACAAACAGAGTTGAAAATAAACTAGCTAGGGCGATGGTAGCTTATCTCTGAGAAGAGATGTGGCGGCTACATGCCTCTGAACTGTTCTAAATTGTGTTACAATGAGGCTCGAAGGCCTATTTATTGTTAAGAAACAATTGAAAATCCTTCACATTCCAATACCTAACCCTAGAAGACGAAACGCCAAATTGTGGGCCCCGTTTTGGGTAAATTGGTACATCAATTTCCCTGGGTTGTAGCTTTGGCATAGGATCTCCATTTGACGCGTATGATAGCTCGTTAGAAATATCTGTCAAGATCTACCACTCTGGGAAGGGCAACATCGGTTCGTGGACCCATGTTGCCCCCAAATTTCCCAAAAAACGTCGTTTAGGGCCTCAAAATGGCTCCGAAAGTTCAGGACTTGAAAAACTACTAAAAATAGTAAATTGTGCTACAATTACGGAAACTAAAAAATTGAAAGAGACACTCGCGAAGGTCCAAATGGGATAGGTGGGTGGCCACCAACATCCACCTGGATCACGGTATGCCCTGCAACATAGTATCAACAACAAATTGTTGATGAGTGTTTGCCTCTCCATCTGGGGTGAGTTTAATACCCTGGATTTGACCTTCAAAATTTTCCATTTTGATTGACCTACCTAGCCCTTCCATCATGTGGACGAAGAGGAAAGATGAGAGCCGATCTCCTTGTCTTAGCCCTCTAGAAGGTGAGTAGGGACTTGAAGGAGCTCCATTAAGTAGAATGGAGAAGCTCGTTGTGGTAACTAGTACCATAACTGATATAATACAGTTTTGGTCAAAGCCATAGGCCTTTAGAATAGCTCTAATATAAGACCAGCTAAGTTTTTCATAGCCTTTCACAAGGTCCAACTAAATGATCATGCCTACTTGCTTGTTGCATTTAAGAGAGTGTACCACCTCAATTCCTTGGATGATGTTGTTGAGAATTTGTCCTCCTTCCACATAGCCTATTTTCTCTTCTGAGATGAGGGAAGGTAGCAGGGGCTTGAGTCTATTAGCTATCACATTGGAGATGATTTTATACACCACGTTGCATAACGTTATGGGTTAAAATCCATCCAGAGTCATAGCATTTTCCTTTTTGGGGATTAAATCTATGAAGGAGGCATTTAGTGCTTTCAGAACCTTTCTAGATTTTCTCAAGTCTTCTACAACCTCGAGGATGTCCTCCTTGATTACACCCCAGCAGGCTTTGAAGAAGTCTACATTGAATCCATCTGGGCTTGGTGGTTTTCCACTTTGCATTTCCTTGATCACCTCATTGACCTCCTCTTCTGAGACCGGTCTATTGCGATTGTGGTTGTCCTCTCTGATGACCAACTTGGGAATATACTGGGTGAATTGATTAATGAACATAGATCTATCCTCGAGTGGCTCCTTTGAAATATTGGAAAAGTGTTGAACTGGACTCGATTCCATGTCCATGTGAGGTACCAGCTCAATACCTTAAGAATCCTTAATCTTTGTGATTCTATTGTGTGCCTTGTGTGCCATAGTGGATTTGTGAAATAACTTTGTGTTTCTTTCTCCCTCTTTGATCCATTGAATTCTAGATTTCTATCTCCAGAAAATTTCCTCTTGCAGACAATGGTCCTCCCAATATTCCTACAGAGAGTTAGTTTTTGCCTCTCTTCATTGAAGCCCTCTGTGATATTGATCTGATTAATCTCCTGTAATTTTTGCTCATTTTTTATTTTTTCCTTGATGATATCACCAAAATCCTTTTTGTTCCAAGCTTTAAGTTAGGATTTAATATGTTTAATTCTTTGCTAGAGCATGAACGTTTTGGTACCTTGAATATTTAACTCCTCTTTCCACCATTTTTCAATGTTACTAATGAATTTTGGGTGAGAGAGCTAGGCATTTTTGAATCTGAAGGGCCTGTTTCTCAAAGTGCCCATGAAGGTAGCTTCTAGCTAAACTAGCTAGTGATTTGAACCTTCAAAGGGCATAATGGAAGTGGTGATGGCTGGTCTAGTAAGGAGGAGATCCTCAGAAATAATAAATTTATCAAGTTTGGAAGCCACTTGAGAAGCCCCTCCCCTTTTATTGTTCCAAGTGAAGGTACCATTTAGATTCTCAGTGTCCACTAGTCCCATGTTCCTAATGAAATCTTGAAAGGCTTTAGAGTCTCTGCCTAGCTGTCTAGTGCCTCCTTTTTTTTCCAAAAGAGATCTTATCATATTGAAATCACTTGCAACTATCTAGGGCATACTGGGATGTCTTCCTCTTAGACCTTCCAGACAGGTAAGAAGCTTGAGTTTATCTCCTTGCTTCTGAGGTCCATGAACATTTGTTATCATGTAAGTCTCCTTATTACCTACAGGACTACACACCAAAGATAGATAGTTCCTGGATTCTTAAACCTCCAAGATTCCAAATTTCTATGGATCCCTCATCGTTAGAATCCCCTCTGCCAACTTATTTGCCTTAACCTCTAATTACTCCTACTTGATTAAAGATTTATTATTGATTTCTCCTATTTTATCCATTGAACATTTAGTCTCCTAAATAAAGACCATATCTGGTTTTTCTTCTTTTATTCTGTTACTAAGATTCCTTTGTTTCCTTCTACTACCTAAACCTCTAATGTTACATGTTGTAAGCTTCATTAATAAAGGTTAGTGAAGGAATAGTTGGTAAGATCTTTCATCTTACCCGAGTTAATCATTAGTTTTCCACATTCGTTTAGCAGTTCATTTTGACTTTTCCTTCCTCTTTTCCTTCTTGAGTTCTTTGGAGATTGTGCCTGTGACTTCTTCATCATTTTGACCCCACTTTGCTCTTGGCTTTCATGGTTTCTCTTGACAACACTTCCCTTCGATTGTGCCCTCCACAGAACAAGTTGTTGAACTTGATCATAATCTTCTTTCAGCAAGGAGTCCACTCCTTTGTTCTTGCCTTGTTCTAGAAATAGTTCTAGATGCAGATTTTCCCTATCTAAAATCTCCTGTAGTTCATGGTCCTCTGTTCCTTCCTCAGTTGGTCTCATCTCATAGTATTTACTGATTTCCATGCAGCTCGGTATATCCTCCTTCTTTTGATTTTTTACTATAATACCCTCCATTTTAGCTACTGCTTCCTACTCCTTAGATGTGTTCTCCCTATCCTGGACTGTCTCCATGTTCTCCTCTACTTCCTCTAGGATTTTGAAACTATTGTCTCTTGTATTTCTGTCTTCACGGCTTTTCTCGTGTGGCCATTTGCCCCCTTTCCCTTTGGCCGCAACCTTGGTAAAACTCTCACGATCTCTATCCAAAGAGATTTTCCCATTGCCTTCCATATTATTTGTTGGGCAGTCTCTAAATAGATGGTCGTGTTCATGACATGTGCTCATTCCACCATTTGCACCCAATCTTCATCATATACCTCTAAAATTATTGCTTCTGGAAGGGCTCGAGATAGATCCATTTCTACACATATTCAAGAAAAGGAGGTATATTTACCTTTGAGAGTTGCCTATGATATCTTCAGAAAATGCCCCAGCTTGTTGCCTATGGTTTTCAAAAATTCTGGTACCGAGTAATCTAGAGGTAGTGAGTATAGTTTGATCCAAACTGGTACAGATGTAAATGTTTCACATTCCGAGACAAAGTTCACTCATGTTTTGTCTCCTACTTATGTTCCGTTTATTGAACCCCAACCCTATACACCCGATGAACTCAGGGAAGTCAGCCTATCCATATATATCTCCTCATGAGCCAAGGAACAGGGGGATAGAGATAGTAAGCAATATAATAAATGAAGCCCCCTCCTCTTCTCTAGTTTATGATAACCATAAGCCCAACTCACACACATAATGCCCCATTGTTTATATAGGTGTCCTACCTTTCTATAGTGGTAGTGGTCGAAGAAAGGGGATTTGTAATCCATGGCTACATGTAGAGTCCTGCTGTAGCATAGGAATAACGCCCCCTTCAAACACTCTTTCTTTGTCCTCTAGTTTCGTGAACACCACCGTGAAGAAGCCCTTAGAACCCAAATGTAAATGTATTTCTCCCTTTGGCTTCCAATGGCTCCTAATCCAGATGTGTAATGCCCTCTCCCTTGGCCATAACCCCATGAACTTTTAGATGAACGCATGTTCTTTCATATGGTCCCTGTGCGCTTGAATCCCTGGATCACTCAATATGATCTGGGGAATGATGCTCGATTTGGGTTTGCCGACTCCCATAGTTCTTGTCGAACTCAGTTTTCCCCTACCACCTCCCTTCTCCTTTTCTTTACTTGTTTCCTGTTGAGTCCCTTCCTAATCTTGGGATTCGCTTCTTCCAACTCTCTCCTTGCCTCTTGCTTCTGAAATATTTTCTGACGGTTTTTTGAAATGCTTCCCTCCTACTTCCTTGCCTCATTTTGTGGCTATCTGACTATAGGAGGGAGTGGCATTCCCCCCTACATGTCCTGCCATGGAACCCTAATGAAAGACCCTAGCTTCAACTTCGATCCTTATTCAAGTTGCAGCGAACTCCTAAAATTGGCTTGAAATTTCAATCCATAAGCTCAATCAACCAATATTGTAGTATATTGATTGACATGTATATTCAAATATTTTATTTATATCCTCTATCTAATTATTTTTAAAATTATAAGAACTACTCATAGTTAAAAGTCAAAATTTAAGTTTTATTTACCTTTAATTAGTTTATCTCTTTTTAGGGTTGATAAAATTATGTTAATTCACATGGACATTAGAATATTTTATTTATCACAGATCAAACATAGTCACAGTCAGACTATTAATGTTTTATAATACTTTAATTAAAAATAACCAAATATGTATATTAATTTTTATCTTTAATTATACATAAAATTGATTTTTTAGTTAGAGCATATTTTTAATTTTTGTTTGAAAAGGGACAAGTGTGAACTAGAGGTTGAGCATGGAATAGATTAGATATTTGTCTCATATTGTCTTGTATAATATACCTTTCGTCACAACAATCAATATAGGTCCATCTTGACCATGGTTCAAATAAAATGTGAAAAAGTGTTTGCAGCTCGAGAGATGTGATTCCTCTCAATGCTTGTTAGATTATTTCTTTTCCCAAAGAAAAAATTGTAATTTTCATTCTAATAAGAAAATTACATGTTGTAGATGAAATTAAATTGCATATGTATATGAGTTGTTCCTGTTTTACAGGATACAAAAAAAAAAAATGAAAAATTACTGTTCAGCCTATTCTTTCCTACCTTTCTTCTTTTCCTCTTTTCTACAACCTCTAGTGTTGGGAGTGGATGTTACTATGGCTAACTATTCCTCATTGGTATTTTTCGGATGTTCTTTGTCTGAGTTTGAGCCTTTTGATCTATGTGCTCGTTTTCTTCCACTTATTTCCATTTGGGTCTATTGCTGATGAGGGGGGTTGCCTGGATCCTCCTTTTGTGTGTTGTTTTGTCCCTTTTGAGCATCCAATTCTGCTTTGTTTTCTATTGGCTTTGCTTTTTTTGTTTCTTCTTCTAGGGTTTTGTGTAGTGCTATCCTTTTGGATTTTTTTGTTTCTTCTTATTCCATTTGGGTTACTTTTTGGCGAGTGGACATGCGCTGTGTAGGTGGCCTATTTGTAAGCATCCATGACACAGAAAGGTTGCATTTTTGTAGTCTAATGGTTGAGTCCACTATGAGTTGTTGAAACTTGATGTGATGTTGTCTAGTAACCCTTGGTTGAGATCTATTTCAAAACATATCCTAGCAAAAGTGAATATTTCCCTTGTAATTCTATCTCTGTCAATCCTTAGGAATTTTCCCAAGGAGTTCCCAGTGGCTCTTAAATACATTTTGATGCTAGAAGTGTAATGGGAAGTTATTCAATATAACCCAAACTGGTATTTTTGACACCACCATAGTGTTGGCATCTAAATATGGGAACCATGGGGTCATGAACAACCCAGCATTGCCCCCAGAACCATGGTCCCATATTGAGGATATGTTCCCGTTCTTGTGTTGTGTCAAATCTAACTATGAAGAACCCTTGGGGCATAGATAGATTTCTGAAATTGATTTCCATGCAGCATGTATCCATTGGTGCAGAACATCAGAGTTTGGCCAGAAGCCATTAAATCTACATATAACTGCATTATTAGAGAGATTTGAATATAAGTTATTTACCTCAGGCATTGACGAGATTGAGAGGATAAGATTTTTTGTTTTTTGTTCCACGATGTAAGGTCCTAGAAAGTTAGCCATTGTTGCTTGTTTGGTGTGTGCTTTTGCCTTTCCTTTGAATGCATCTTTAAAGGAACCTGTGTTTCTTGTGCTGGTTCCAGAGCATCCTCCCCGCAGACGCAGATCAATTATGATAGTTGAATCCCTTGTGATTCCATAATCTTGTAGGGTGCAATTGTCATGTACACTATGTCCTGAGTATATCACATTTTGACTACTTATTGGTATCCCATGGTAAAATTGTATTTCTTTCTTTAATTCCTAGATCCTCATCCCTTTCCGGAGTGTCCAAAAGAGGTGGCTTCCTTCCAAGGTTTTGATGAAGATCTCTATTGAATCTATTTCTGTATCATGCCTATCATTTTCTTTTGTCTGAGGCCTGCTTGCGTATTCCATTTGGCCTCTCGATTGGGGCTCTACCCATCCCAGTGTTGTGTCTGTGCAGCTCGTATGTTCATTGAGGTCCTGTTCACTAATTGGCAACCTAACTGGATCTCTTTTACATAGGAAGGGATCCTTAGGGCATAATGTTGTTAGTTCTATAGTCAGGTCATCCAAACAAATATCCCCTTCATTTTTCTGTTGTTCCTAGTCCACCAGAAAGAGGATATTTGTTGTAGATCCATCAAGCTGATAGCTGATAAGGAGGGAACAATGGTGATTATCTGGATTTTGCCAGTACATGGGCTGATTTATCATTTGGCTTCCCATTTTAGGGATCCCTCGTTAAAATCTATGAGGAATGCCTTATCTCGGATAGGGATAGGTCATCCATGTCCCCTGTGGGTATCTTCCCACTACCAAGGGTTCATGCTCTCGCTCGTGGTGTAGCCTACCAGTTACCTACCCTGTGTGGTTGTCATGTGCCATTTCCTCCAGCTTTAATGAGGAACCCAAACCCCTAAGCCTTCTAAAGGAAACCCTTGGATGATTGTAAAGGTTTCTTCTAGTTTTGTGCACACCCAAATCGATCCGTTAGTCGCTAATACAGTTCTTCCATCTTTCCTAGGTTCTTTTGGGGGTTACAAGGGGCCTTTCATACGATTCCTGGAGGAAGCCCAAACTTGATCTCCTATGCTAGCCACCAGTATGTATAGGACCAGGCTTTGGCTGCTTGAAAGGTTGTTGCAGGTTGTTATGTCAATCTTTACCTATGTGTTGGTGCCCAGATCAGGTTCAGAGGTCTGATGAACCCTGGCTCCATAAGCCGTCCTCATTCCTCCTTCCCAATGTGAGTGAGACTTAGGGTCTTTGAGAGCGAAGGGAAATACAACTATCTGCATATTTTATTTGACAAGATCTGGAGGGATTTCGCCCATGTGGGTGAACCCGTTGTTGACTAAGCCTCCTATGACGCAAGCTACATAGAAGGCTAGGGAATACATGGTGATTTTCCCCATTTCGTTGGACACTTGCACGACCATGGGCACATCTACTGTGAAAAAATGATTTTTGGGTGCTTCCTTCTAGTCTAGCCTCTTGTTGGTGATGGCCTGCGCATCCCGGGAGATAGAAGAGGTTGTTCTGTCCAACGCCCTGCCAAAATCAAAGTTGTCCCCACTTCGAGACACAGGGAAGAGCAAACCAAAACGGCTGCAAATGCGTTCCCATGGATCCCCCTGGCTATCGGCTGGTGATCGACCAAAAAAGGGAGTGAGTGCCTTCTGACCTGCGAGAGCCAAACCTCCGAAAACCCTTCTCTCCCTTCTCTCATATTTTTTTGAAATTCTTATATCCCTCTTCAATGTTTGTTAGATTCTACCTACACACACAGTATAATTTTTCATTTTTTAAATTGGATTTTTAATGCATAAAGGGAGTCAACTCCTTAGAAATCCCCTCAAGAAGTTGGATTGTGGAGACTATACCACTTAAACTTACAATTTCAATAAATATTTGTTGAATTTTAGACAAAATTGATATAAAAATATACCTTAAAGATTGTCAAAATAGTGCAATTTCATGAAATGTTTTAACCATGACATTTATTTTCCAGAGAGAGAGAAAGAGAGAAAGAGAGAGGGCATTGAAATGTTTTATTCATGGAACACATTTTCCACACTAAAATGCTTTTATTATTATTAATAATATTTTTTAAATAATAAATAATGATGATGATTAACATCCACAAAGACCAATATGGTCTATCAAAACCTAAGAAAATAGGATATTAGTTGAGATTATTTAGTATATTATTTCTTTGATCTTAAATAAGGGAGAGAAGCATTCACAAGTCAGAATATTTTTGCAGACATAACAAGTCAAGAAGGTTGGTAGCGTGGAAAATATTTCGAAAACTTGAACATATGTGAGTAATAGTTGTGCTAGCTAACAGAAGGTTCCCTTCATATTCAACCCTATTAGTACTATAAATGTCATAGAATATTTCATCCTAAGGTGTTTTGGTAATTTACCAACATTTGGCTTCGCTTTGAAGCTCATGAGAATTAGTTCTTATCTTGGCAATGTTTATTTTCCTCTTAGCACTAGTCAAGATTTTTTTTTGTTATGAACATTGGGATTGATCACCTCCTTATAGTACATTAGCTTCATTTCCCCCTCTAACTCGTTATCATCCCACATTTTATCCTTAAATTTGGATGTAATGATATTTTTAATATTATTCTCATTTTCCAAGATGATCCTATCGTTTACTTCTCCATGATCTAGCCAAGAGTGAGAATCCTTATGCCAACCTTCCTTGAGCAAGTGGTGTGGGTTTATGGCTAGAGTTAGAAGTAGTTTTAGGGAAGATATTGGCTTCCATGTTGTATAGCCTCTTCTTATACATGAGATACTTAATCATAGCCATATTTTCAATGGGGAAAGGCTAACTTCAATCAAGGCTAGGTTCATTCAAGAACTAAATAAATTTCACATCTCCCTCCTATTACTATTAAGTTATTAGAAAGTAATTGAATTTTTTGGCTTTTAATTACTTATTCTCTTTGACCATTGAAATACATGATTATGGTAAAATCACATACACTCACATAAATTTGCAAAATTTGATATTCAAATAAATTAAATAACCTGTATAATCAAATAGTTTTTCTATGTCATATATTGAAATATTTTTAAAAACTATAAGAATTATTCATGCATAAAACTGAGAATATAAGAATTGTTTACCTATTTTTTTCATTTTTTAAGGATGATAAAATTATGTTACTTGACATCGACATTGAAATATTTGATTTATCATGGACCCAAAACAATGAGAGTGAGATTATTTATTTTTTATAATACATTAATAAAAATAAGCTAATATGTTATACTCATTTGTTTTTTTTATTATATAGTAACATTATTTTATTTAGGGAATATTTTATCTTAAAAGGGACAACTGAAAGCTAGAGCTTTAGCACAAAAGGAATTACACATCTCCTTCATACTAGACTGTAGAATGCATCTTTGGATCCAAGACCAACTCCAACAAGAAAAGTAAGAGGGATTACTATTTTTATTATTATTTTAATTAAATTTAACCAAATATGTATATTCATCTTTGCTTTTTAATTAAATACACCATTTTTGTTTTTAGATAATACTTATTTGTATTTTAAAAAGAACCAATGTCAACTCGAGATTGAGGACAGAATGAATTACAAATTTCCATCATACTCCGTTGTAAAATGTGCCTCTTAGCACAATAATTATAATGAATAAATAATCATATCAAAATAACAATCAAATATGTTAATGATATCTAAAGCAATAATTGGAATTTATTTTTTTATTTAATTACACTTAGTGCAACCTGTTATAGCCTAAATCTACCTCAGGCGGAGAAAGGCAGGTGTAGGGTATCATCAAACCACGCTTAACCTGGTAGCTAGCCCTACTAGGTCGGGAGAGGGCTCTCTCCTTGTCAATCGCAAAGAAAATATGGCAAGTAAGGCTCGAGATAACCGATATGAAAACTAATTTTAGTCTAGGTATATGCTCAGAGGAATTTAATTGATTTTAATGGTTGGTTGTTGGATCAAATGAGGAAGCCAGCTTTGGGATTGGGAAATCAACTCAGATTTGCAGAGATTTCTGTGGGGCGAGGTAGGAAAGTGTTTTAGCACTTTGAAATGAATGTGATAGTGAGTCTAAAGACTAGCGAGGAGTTGAAGAGGGCATGCAAGTGTCCTGAGTCCTCTACAAATAGTAGAAAACATTTAAAACTAAATAAAACCCCAAGGGAGAGCGCTGAACATCAATGGATTCCACCCTTTAATCTTGATTTATTTAGTTATGTAGAAAAAGAAAGATGATGGCACATATACCCATAACATAAACTAATTAACAGAGAAGAAAACAATGTTAATTCACATTACCAAAAGAATCCCATAAAATGCTGCAAAACCCTAGTTCATTTCCTTGCCAAACTGCAGAAGTGATGTACAAAGTAGCTCAATGCATCCACAAGAGTCCAACCTTGACAAATGACTAAGAAAGTACAATATATAGGCATAAAACCACCTATGCTAGCCATCACGGGTCGAATCTATGATTCAAGGAGCTATTTCAACAAGATCTAAACTAAGAACTAAAAAATAGGCAGTGGAACAACTTGCCTCTAAAACTATGGAAACTGATTCATTGATTTTTAAACCAACTCTAACTGATGTATCTACCTCCTCAAGTCATTTTTCATCATATTTTACATCATAGTACATCAAGTTACATCATATTACATCATTAATTGAACAAGAGAGAAGAGAAAGTCAAATTGACATCAAACTGGGCAAAATTCTGAATAAATAGGCAAAACTGACAAATTTTTCTCCTATGCATAGTGCCACTAATTCTATGCGTAATGCTTTTTCCACGCCAATTTTAGAAGGCTTCCAGAAGTCCAAATCACGTGCAGAATAGCTCATTCGAAAGCTTTGTGAATCTACTTTCTAGGAAAACTTGAATTTTTTGATGTGGCGTCCATTGGCCCCTCAAAAAATTAAATCTCCCGAGACTACTTCCTTTGTGGCAAAAAAGTGGCAGAGAGGGCACATTTTGGGTGTTTTTGGCCCTTCTAGAGGTTTAGAGCTTGTCAAAATTTCTCAGCCATTTCTGAGCATGCATAACTTTCCATGCTGATTCTAAAAATGTAAACTTTTTTTGAAAATGGAGGCCCCCATCAAAAGCGTAACACTGGTGGCACTACGAACCTGCTGAAAAAACCTGTTTTTGCATTAAAATTTTCAAAAATGACAAAAAATGCTTCAAATTCCTTGAAATTTGGCATGAGTGATCCATTTTAGCTGCTTCGCTGGGCTAATGTTGCTTTAGCCAAGATCTTGAGTTTATCATGCTCTTTCTTTGCTCCTTAAGGCCTTTCCATGGAACTATCACTAAGGGTTTCTTCCTCCATTTCATACTCACTGTCCATCTCCATTGTTTTCCCTTGGTTTTGAAAAATGTGGTTGTATATGGATGTTTTATGGATAATAGTGTGGAAATAAGGTGAAGGAATGAAATGGGTAGAGTTTGTGTGAAAAAAGTATGATGAAAAAAGTTTAGGGATGAGTATGGTTTTAGGGAGAGTGGTTAGAGTTTGATGATGTGAGTAGGGTTTGGGGAGTGTAGAGTTTGGGAAATTATATGTGGAGAATGGTATTAAGGGGAAAATGTATGAGGGCAATGGAATTAAGGGGATAGGGTATACAACCACTAGTGCAATGAAGAAAACTAGGGTTTCACCCTAGAATCTAGGGTTTTAGTTTGAAGAACACAAAACACCAATCTTAGTAAACAAACCATAACACACAAGATATGATTCATGTACTTACTTGTTTAGAAGAATAAATTGAAGTTTTGAGGCAAAATGGTGAAATTTGAAACAATTTGTATCCCAACTACTAGGCGCATAGCACTGCCTCCCAGGTGCATAGTGCACTTTGTATGTGTAGTGCTCGAACAAAACTCAGTGTGAAACCTACACCAGGTGCATAGCGCCAATTCTATGTGTAGCATCAACTGACTTGTGTGTAGTGCTTTTTGAAGGACACTTTAGGAGGTCTTCCTAGTGTCCAAACTGGGCATATGATAGTGCATTAGGAAGGTTATTCAGTCTACTTTCCTAAGCATCTTGGATTTGCCAATTTGGAGGTCATTTTCCCTATCAAAGATCCAATCTCCCAAGACTGGTCAAAATGTGCAAAATGAGGCTGCCTAAATGCAGAGTGTTGTCGCAGTCAACTTTTGAAGGTCTTCCTTAACTCCAAATTGAGCTCAGGATAGCTTAGTTTAAAGCTCTCTCTATCTGCATATCATTTCACGCATAAATCAATTCATTTGGCCAACCAAACTAGGATAAATCTTGATTTTCCCAAGGCCAGTCTAGAAGTGCAGCAACCCTCCTAAGGGAACTTTATTTTTGACATTTCTCTAAAACCATGACACGTGTGTAAAAAGTGAAGTAGGTTTTTATTCCTTGGCCTATTTTAGGAAAAACCCTCTCTCATTCTTCCCAAATTCATCTTGTCTTTCTTAAAAATATCATTTGATTAAAACCTATCCCAATGTGTGGAACAGGGGATTTGTTGAAATGAAGTGAAATGAAGGGGATAAGGGGCTTCTAAATTCTTGAGGAAATTTTTCGAAGTAGGGAGGGATGTTAGGAAATAGCGGAAAGTGGAATTTCAAAGATTGATTAAGGGGAAGAGGTCCAAAAGGGAAAAACACAGGCTTAGCCTAGAAAATTGTCAAATTGTAGCAAGAAACTAGGGTTTGTGGAAAAATGGGGAATTTGAGGGATATCAGTGATGGGAAGTGTTTAATAAGGTACATTAAGGATAGGGAAAGGTGTATGAACATCAGGACACAAGTTTTGTTGATGCTTGACGATCCAAGAGAAATTACCTTCAAAACCCTAGGGGAGGGAAATGAGCCTTACCTAAGCACAACTGAAGCACAAACAAGGTGTAAAATGACCCATTGGAACCTGAAATGATGACGAAAACTCTTTGAATGATGGTACACTTAGATGAATGGTGACATGGACTAACATTTGGACAACTTTGAAACGAGTGAAAACAAATCCTAGACCTAATACCTAGTGATAAAATTTTACTTGAAACCTCACTCAAATGACAAAATTTGACTTTGACACCCTAAGACCACTTTGTAAGAGCATATTTGATCACTAGTGGAAGGTTTCAAAGACTGACACTAACATTGGCTCCAATGAGAATGGCAGCTCCTTGCAGGTGGCAAGAACCACAGATCTTTGGGAGAGCAGACGAGTGCCTTATCCATTTGGCATGGAGTCAAAATCTCAAACTAAAATGCATGACTGAAAACTGACGAATTGATGACACCAGTTGACTTGAAACTGACTCAATACTATAATATAACTGATAAACTAGAAAATATGCTCAAAATGGAGCTTATTCAATAAATCATAATCTAACTTTCCCATTCATCAACTAATCAAGTGAAATGAAACAACCAACGTAACCAAGTAAGCATTCCGGCTATTGTTTGCATTCTTCACAACTACTTCCTTATGAACCATAAGAGAGGAACTACTAAAAGGCAACTCCCATGAAAACTTGTAATCATATTCGTTGAGTGATATGGATTCTCTATCGGACTCCAAAAACACCGCATAAGGATCTTGAAATTCATGCACACAGGGACTTATCTCATCCAATGGATTACTTTTCTTCTCCTCATACCATGAATACAAACGTTTATCTCAGCTTTGTGATGAGACTCCTACTGAAAATGACAAAGAAATTGGCTGTCGGATCAAGTTTGTATCAATACTTTTTTTAAGCTCACAGGTAGCTAATGGAGAAGGACTTTGACTGCAGACATCATCCAACACATCAGCTATTGGATCGTGAAAAGCTTGAAAAGACTGTTGCAACCCATTTTCTATTGTTTCCAACGAGATTGCATGATTTTCTACAGGCTTCTCATTGAAGATATACTATTCAATTTTCCCTTCAAAAAATGAAATTATTCAAAACAAAATGGTATGGAATCATCTTGCATCATTTGATCATATGGTCCAGCTTCCAAATCTTCATTTGCAACTTGACAATCAATGGCATTCGGGGGCTGCAAATCTGTTTATGAAAAGTCTTCAATAAAGTTTTCATTGCCCTCAAGATGGTCTAGATTAAGACTTGTCGACAATTGATTTCTAATTGCATGAAAGTTGTCTCTGATGAACTGAAATAAAGAAAAAAAAAAGGCAAAGATCCTTCACTTACTTTAAAATTTTCTGCTCTTTCCTCCTCACTTTCATCACTAATATGTAATGGCTAATCACTGTATTCAAGTTGCTGAAAATGAACTTCCTCCTCCCACAAACCAGCTGCTGATTTGTTTGCGAGCCTAGCTTCTATTTGGAGAACATAATCATCATCATATTGATCAAACCGAGGAAAACCATCAGTATAAAACACATCATCAAGCATACATGTCATATCAATAGATCTCTCTTCTCCAAGATGATCTACAAAAAAAATCATTATCAAATCTATGACAACTGGGATAAGAAAGAAGATGTTTTGGAGCAACCATTTGTTCTTCTTCAATCAGTGAGCCATGGTATTGAACATTATACTCATTCCTTGTAGTGATATTTTACACCATCTCTTCCACTGTACTTACCAAAATGTCAAGCTTTACCTCTAAAGATGTCGATTCCTCCGGATCTATGTTCTTCCTCTCTTCTTCCTTCAACTTTGCCCTTATGATCAACAAATTAGCCTCCACATCTACTACACTATTTTGCATCTCGTTAAGAGTTGCAAGGTTCCTTTCTCTCAGCTGAAACTCCATTTTCGGATCAAAGGCTTCTGGGTAGTGAAAGAGGGCAGATCTAGGAGGAGGCCTTATATTAACCGACATTGAAAAGTAGACATGATTAAATCTAGCAGAAAACTATTGTACTGTCTCCCCTCGCAGTCTTTTCAGCTGGTTATACTCTTCTATAATCAAGAAAGGGTTCTGTTTGACCACCCACCTATCGAGGAAAACTTTGACGAACTGCTGGAAATCTTAGATGCTCGCATCAGGCAGGGTTTTGAACCAACTCTTGACTTTGCCTTGCAAAGAAAGTGCAAAAAGCCTAATACTGACATCTTCTTCATCCAATTCAAAAAGGTCAAGAATAGACTCAAAATTCACTACATGTCTCTCAGTGGTGATGTTGTTATAGTCACCATCAAATCTTGGTATACATAGGTCATGATTTTTAGGGAAAGCATGGGATATAGGAGGTAAAATCAGAGGCTTATATCGATCGAGAATTTTACAAGGTATAGGAGTATGTATAGAAGGTGTAGAATCAGTCTCGGTCTCTTGAGGCTCTTCAGTTTGAATATGGTCATCACAAGCTTCAGAAAAAAGGTCTTGATCAAGATCAAAGGCATGTGAACATTTTTTATTCACAATCCTCAAAGGGAAGGAATCAAATGCAGGTCTTGGATCTTTTCTCAAATACAATATACTTTGCAAAGCCTTCTTGACATTCTAGGGAGAAGAGAAGAAATAATTTATAACAAAGAACAAAATGTCTTGAATGAAATTCCAACTTGAATACCTAATATTTCCATATTTTCCTTTCATGTTTCTATTGGTCAGGTTCATTCTCCAGTTGAGTCCTTCGATCTGATCTCAAAAGTGATTTAGAGTGACCAGGTGAATGATTTCAACCTTCTTGTGTCTGATCATTGTCCAACATCAAAAATCAGATCTAAACTTGATACATTTTGCTGAGGAACAAAAAACTACATTCCCCAGTATGGTCGCCACTATGTTATAGCCTAAATCTACCTTAGGCTGAGAAAGGCAGGTCTAGGGTATCATCAAACCATGCTTAACCTGGTAGCTAGCCCTACTAGTTTGGGAGAGGGCTCTCTCTTTGTAAATCTCAAAGAAAATATGGCAAGTAAGGCTCGAGATGACTTATATGAATACCAATTTTAGGCTAGGTATACACTCATAGGAATTTGATTGATTTTAATGGTTGTTTGTTGCATCAAATGAGGAAGGCAAATTTGGGTCTGGGAAATCAAATCATATTTGCAGAGGTTTCTGTGGGGCGAGGTAGGAAAGTGTTTTAGCACTTTGAAATGAATATGTTGGTGAGTCTAAAGACTGGTGAGGAGTTGGAGAGGGCATGCAAGTGTCATGAGTCCTCTACAAATAGTAGAAAACATTTAAAACTAAATAAAACCCCAAGGGAGAGCACTGAACATCAATGGATTCCACTCTTTAATATTGATTCATTTAGTTATGCAAAAAAAGATAGATGATGGAACATATAAACATAAGATAAACTAAATAATAGAGGAGAAAACAATGCTAATTCACATTACCACAAGAATCCCATAAAATGCTGCAAAACCCTAATTCATTTCCTTGCCAAACTGTACAAGTGATGTACAAAGTAGCTCAATGCATCCACAAGAGTCCAACCTTGACAAATGACTAAGAAAGTACAAGATATAGGCATCAAACCACCTATGCTAGCGATCAGGGGTCGAATCCATGAGTCAAGGATCTGTTTCAACAAGATCTAAACTAGGGACTGAAAAATAGTCAGTGGAACAACTTGCCTCTAAAACTATGGAAACTGATTCATTCATTTTTAAACCAACTCTAACTGATGTATCTACCTCCTCAAGTCATTTTTCATCATATTTTACATCATAGTATATCAAGTTAGATCATATTACATCATTAATTTACCAAGAGAGAAGAAAAAGCCAAACTGACAGCAAACTGGGCAAAATTATGAATAAAAAGGAAAAACTCGCAAATTTTTCTCCTATGCGTAGCGCCACTGATCCTATACGTAGTGCTTTTTCCAGGCCAATTTTAGACAGCTTCCTGAAGTCCAAATCAGGTGTAGAATAGATTGTTGGAAATCTTGGTGAGTGTACTTTTTGGGACAACTTGAATTTTTTGATTTCGAGTCCATTTGCCCCTCCAAAAATGAAATCTCCCAAGATTGCTTCCTGTGTGGCAAAAAAGTGGGAGAGGGGGCACTTTTTGGGCGTTTTTGGCCCTTTTGTAGGTCCAGAACTTGTCAAAATTTCTCAGCCATTTCTAGGCATGCACAATTGTTCATGTTGGTTCCAAAAATGTAAACCTTTTTGCAAATGGAAGCCCCCATCAAAAGCGTAGCACTGGTGGCACTACGCACCTACTGAAAAAACCTGTTTTTGCATTAAAAGTTTAAAAAAGGACAAAAAATGCTCCAAATTCTTTGAAATTTGGCATGAGTGATCCGTTTTAGGTGCTTTGCTGGGCCAATGATCTTCTAGCCAAGATCTTGAGTTTATCATTCCGTTTCTTTGCTCCTTAAGGCCTTCCATGGAACTATCACTAAGGGTTTCTTCCTCCTTTTCATACTCACTATCCATCTCCATTGTTTTCACTTGGTTTTGAAAAATGTGGTTATATATGGATGTTTTATCAATAATAGTGTGGAAATAAGGTGAAGGAATGAAATGGGAAAATCATGTGTGGAAAAGTATGATGAACAAAGTTTAGGGATGAGTAGGGTTTTAGGGAGAGTGGGTAGAATTTGATGATGTGAGTAGGGTTTGGGCAGTGTAGAGTTTGGGAAATTATATGTGGAGAATGGAATTAAGGGGAAAATATATGAGGGGAACGGGATTAAGGGGATAGGGTATACAACCACTAGTGCAATGAAGAAAACTAGGGTTTCACCCTAGAAGCTAGGGTTTCAGTTTGAAAAACACAAAACACCAGTCTTAATAAACAAAACCCTAACACACAAGATAGGATTCATGTACTTACTTGTTTAGAGGGAGAAATTGAATTTTTGAGGAAAAATGGTGAAATTTGCAACAATTTGTAGCTCAACTGCCATTTGCGTAGTGCTGCCACCTAGGTGTGTAGCGCCCGAACAAAACTCAGTGTAAAACCTGCGCCAGGTGCGTAGCGCCAATTCTATGCATAACACCAGCTGTCAGGTGCGTAACACTTTTTGCAGGAAACTTTTGGAGGCCTTCCTAGTGTCCAAATTAAGCATGTGATAGCTCATTGGAAAGTTTATCAAGTCTAATATCCAATTTGGAGGTCATTTGCTCTGTCAAAAGTCCAATCTCCCAAGACTGGTCAAAATGTGCAAAATGAGGCTGCCTAAATGTAGAATGCTATTGCAGTAAACTTTTGAAGGTCTTCCTTAACTCCAAATTGAGGTCAAGATAGCTCATTTTAAGGATCTCCTTGTCTAGATATCATTGCACTCATCAAACAAGTCATTTGGCCAACCAAGCAAGGGGAAATCTTGATTTTACCAAGGCCACTCTAGAAGTGTAACAACCCTCCGGAGGCAACTTTATTTTTGACATTTCTCTAAATCCACGACACCTGTGTAAAAAGTGAAGGAGGTTTCTATTCCTTGGCCCATTTTAGACAACAACCTCTCTCATTCTTCCCAAATTCATTTTGTCTTCCTTAGAAACATCATTTGAGTAAAACCTATCCCAATGTGTGGAACAAGGGATTTGTCAAAATGAAGTGAAATGAAGGGGATAAGGGGATTCTAAATTCTTGAGAAAATTTTTGGAAGTAGGGAGGGATGTTAGGAGATAGGGGAAAGTATAATTTCAAATATTGAGTGAGGGGAAGGGGTCCAAAAGGGAAAAACATAGGCTTAGCCTAGAAAATTGTCAAATTGTAGCAAGAAACTAGGGTTTGTGGAAAAATAGGGAATTTGAGGGATATCAATGATGGGAAGTTTTTAATAAGGTACATTAATGATAGGGGAAGGTGTATGAACATCAGAACACAAGTTTTGATGATGATTTTACCATCCAAGAGAAATTACCTTCAAAACACTAGGAGAGGGAAATGCGTCTTACCTAAGCACAACTTAAGCACGAACAAGGTGTAAAATGACCCATTGGATCTTGAAATGATGATGTAAACTCTCTGAATAATGGTAAACTCAGACGAATGGTGACATGGACCGACATGACAACTTTGAAAGGAGTGAAAACAAATCCTAGACCTGATACCTAGTGACCAAATTTTACTTGAAACCTCACTAAAATGACAAAATTTGACTTTGACACCCTAAGACCACTTTATAAGAGCATATTTGATCATTGATGGAAGGTTTCAAAGACTGACACTAACACAACCATAAAAAATAAATAATGACTCGTAAATGTGAAGCGGAATCAATTCGCAACAAACATCGAAACAATTACTACATGATACATTTCATGTTGTTAAAATTAAAAAAATGATTAGAAATAAATAAATTATAATGTATTTAAATTACATAGTCTAACTACTAGACAAAATGACTTTTTGAAAGGAATTTTTCTGGTTAATTTTAACCAAAATTTCGTAGATATTTTTAAAAGCTTTGAGTTTAAGTTGCTTAATCTACAAAATTTAAGTGTGATTCAGGAACATCCCACATAATTTTTTCTTTTTCTTTTTAATATGATAACATAATTTAGGTAGAAGATATTCTCATCTTCTGTTGGTAGTGGAGCCTGATTATATTCTCCATTCATAGGTTTTTGCTTCATCCAAGTGTATACCCTAGGAAGACTGTACACCCCTCCACGTGTGGGGGGCGTAGCGGCCCACCAACCTAAAAATAGATGAAAAATTGTCTTGTAAACTATTGTAATTCGTAGTCAATATGGGTTGTTCATTAGGAAGATGATTTGATGGTAGAAGTTATGTTATTTTAGGGTTTTTTTTCTCTAGAATGCAACCCTCAATTTATGTGATCGAATTATATTACAGATGTGTATTATTATTCTTAGCAAGAAATAAAGAGGGGACTTTGTGAGAGCCAGAAGGAAATTGCATCTTATCTGTTGTAGGTTGTATCTCTTGACTTTGTTGGATAATATGAAATGAAGGACTGCTTGTTTGTCTATAGACATAGCCGAAGTGGGGTGAAATATATATGTGTGTGTGTGTGTGTCTGTGTGTGTGTGTGCGTGTTTGCGCAATATTTTATGTGACCTATTTCTTTGTAATATTTAATTTTCTAACATCTTGTTGAGGCCAACACTTTCCCTTAATTTGTTTGAAATTATGGGGCCCTCCATGTAAAATTTTCTTTTTGCTAATATTTCTTCTAAGAGCCTCTAGTTTTTTTTTACATGCAATGATTTTTGCTTTCCTTTGATTTTTGTTTTGATGTCTCCATTGCTTTCATTTTGCTACCATCTTTCCAATAATGGAGATTTTGCATAATTTCACTGCACAGTTTGACACATATGATTTGTGAAAACATAATCATTCTTTTCACCCCCAACATTAAAAAAAATATAAATATGTATTTTACATTTTATATTATAATTTTTTTGATTAAATAGTTTAAATGTGTAAATAAAATTTAACCAATTTAATTATTTATTTCATTT
>APFE030181865.1:60930-92897 GCA_000404065.3 Pinus taeda
TAAATAAAATATTTAAAAAAACAATATATAAAAATCACCGAGATCAAGATGACATCACCACGTGGATTTCTTTCGTAGCTCCATCGAAAATTGGTATTACCTCTCCGGTAATATGGAGCATGGAATGTTATTAAAGGGGATTGAAGCATATGATTAAATGTGACAAATGCATTGCTCTGGAATTTCAAATTATAAGTGGAGAGCGGGTCCTACTCTCAACATACGGGGACCCATTTATCCACTACCCTCTCCTCTCCTTCATATACAGCTCCCTTTATTAAACATCTCTACCATATGTTCACTAACCTCCTTTTATAAACAAATTTAATACTTTATATATTTTATTTTATTTTATTTAACATTTTTTTTATATTCTAAATACTTATAAACAAATCCTGTTTGGAATTTTTATAAACAGAATAGAGTTCAATCAATTTTGAAACACCAAATTGAGAGGATCATATCTCATGATCCACTGCACCCACTAAAGTAAATGAGCGCATGTTACAAATTTATTAATAAGTAGAATAATATGACCATGTTTATTTGACTAAATCTAGTCATTTACAATTGGCAAAGGATGTCAATTTTTTTTGATCAAGTGAGAGTGGGACCTCCTATTAATCTAGAAAAAGTACATAATTTACATAAAGCAGCACCAGCTCTATGAAAATTCAACAGACAGCTGCCCTGGCAAAACCCCGAACTCGACTACAAAGGAGCTGTAGAAAACACAACCGCTTATCTAGGTGTGTAGAGAAACAAAGGAACACCACAGAACAATCTACCCTTAAGGCGTCACTCTGGACAACTGGTGAACTAGAAACCTTTTATCCAAACTGTCGAGCATCAAAAAACCTATCGTGCATCAAAAGACTGTCGTGCATCAAAAAAACCTATTTTCCTTTGTTGATGGGGCCCACCATTCCGAAGGCCCACAAAACTACACCAAGTGACCGACCCTAACCTCCGGTAATCTTGTTAACCTGAAGACCATGTGGTCTAGCCTTCAATGATCCAACGGTCAAGAGGTGATTTCGGGTCACCACCATGCTTTCACTTTATCCCTTCAAACAGACTCGAAACGAAACATAGGCCTTCTCTCTAAACAATTTCGGGTCCGAATGAAGAGGTAACAAATGAGTAGTTTATCCGCCCGAAAACCACAGGATGAAAGAGATCCATATAGGTCTTGGCAACAAGCCCGCGCTTTAACTTCCATTACGTACCCAAAGCATAAATAAGTCACCACTTTAATTGATTTCGAGTCCGTTTGGAGAATTAACAGTGATGTAGTTTACAGCCTGAAATCCATAGGATGAATGCGACCTCGACAACTTGCCCACACATTAACTATGCATACAGACCCAAAGAGTTAATAGGCCACCATTCTATGTATTTTGGGTCCATTGATAGAATTAACCTGTATGTAGTTTCCAGCCCGAAAACCATAGGATTATGGAGTTCAGGGCAAACTTTAGTTGGGTGCCTGTCATCCTGCTCATTATTTACCATTTGCTACTTCCCCGTGTTTGACCCATTCTCTTCTTTTTCCATCAATGTTCTTTCTACTTATTTCTCATGCTTTGAAAGTACTCCTTGTCTATGATAGCATGTCTTTGACAGTCTTCCCACAATCTTCCTGGGGGAGTCGACATCCAGTCATATCTTTAATTACTTTTGGAACAGAGTACTCCTTGAATTGCCAAAATATCTGCTAACCTGTTGGTTGTTCGGTGCAGATGAACAAAACTATGAGTTCTCAGGGCTCTTAGGTGGGATTGTATATGTTGATAGACCTGCAATAACCGCCAGTGTTTCAACACTTTTTTTGGTGCTGAGCCATTGCATATTTTCTTGATCGAATTAATTATCAATTCAGAATCAGCTTCAATGATGGTATGATGTAAATTTGAATCAATCAAGATTTCTAGGAATTTCTCTAGGGCCATGAGTTTTGTCATATTATTAGTAGCCTTCCTGAAATGACTATGAAATATGACTTTTATTTATCCCTTCTCATCTCTTATTATTCTACCATAACCAACCATCCCAGGGTTTCGTTTAGAGGCTCCATCTATATTGAATTTCATAAAACCATGAGGAGGAGGTTGCCATAAGTCCTTATATGCTATTATATAACTTACAATCTTACTTATTCCCTGGGGGAAGGCACCTGTAGGCCCAAATCTAAAAGTATTTGCACATCCAGGTCTTGAGGTTAGTTCTCAGGGGGTTTCTTTAGAAGGGTTCCTACAGTCTCTTTGAGCTGTCTAATGATCTATGCTATGATGCTCTGGGACGAGCCAATTCTATTCTTGAATATATTATTGTTGTGTTATTTCCAGACATCCCAGATTAGAAAGCCTAGAACCAAAGCCCAAGCTTTGTTGGTTATTTCATTTTCAGAGAAGTTTCTCCTCCAATTCTTAAAAGTGCTAGTAATGTTGCAATTGTCCCTGTCTGTTTGTCTAAAGATTGAAGCCACCCAATTCCACAAGGTGGAGGCGAATGGGCAGAGGTTGAGTAGGTGTTCCATTGTTTCTTCTTTTTAATTCACATAACTAGCATCTAGATGGACTAGCTACACCTCTTTTCCGAAGGTTTTCCGAAGTCATAATTTTTTATGTTGCACCAACCACATGAACAGTTTGATTTTCATCCAGTTCTGGCTCTGCCATAGGTTCTTCCGTACCTTATCAAAGTTTGGAAAGTCAAGTCCTAGGGCCATTCTCTTGGCCTCTTTGAGGTTGAAGTTGCCTTTGTTCTTTTTCCCCCTCTCGATTGGTCTCATGATGTTGATGTTAGAATCTTTCTTTGTTCTAAGATAATTGCAAGAGCTTCTGCCTGGGCCTTCAAAGGGGTTTCTTTACTATATGCCAGGTTCTTCCATATTCTCCATTTTCCTTTGCTCCTATCCTGATCCCAGAAGTCACTTACCCTTAGTAAACCTTTGTTTTCAGTTTCATTCTTGAGATTGGCTAGTTCTTCTCTTAACAGGTTAGGTTTCGGTTGCCAGTTGTCCTCCCAAAACCAAGCTAGGTTTCCATATCTGATCTCCCAGAAACTATGTTTTTGAATAATGGCTCTATTATCCCAAGCTTTGTTCCAAATGTGGGAGCCTTTGATGAGCCTATACATTCGAATGTGATCCATTTCTTGCCAATTATTTGCATACTTTTATTTCCATACCTTGGTACAAGGGGTTACCGATTCCTTTAGCCATCTCCATCATAGTTTTGCCCCCAAACTTTTTCTTAGAGTTTCAAGGTCATCAAGTCCCAAATCTCCATGAGTCTTATGCTTACAGATCTTATCCCAAGCTACCAAAGCCCATTTCTTTTTCTCTTCCCGTTTGCCCCAAATAAAATCTCTTTGGATATTTTGTGCATTGCACAATTCCTTTAGTAGTAGGAAGGACTGAAAACATGAAGATGGGAATAGTTTGTAAGACGAGTTTTGTTAGCACTAGCCATCCTGCTAAATTCAAAGACCTGTTTGTCCATTTTTGGATTTTGTCCTGGAGTTTATTAGTGACTGGCTCCCAAAATGCCTTACTTAGAGGTTTGTGTGTTAGAGGTATTCCCAAATATTTACAGGGTAGCTGTTCTCTTTCAAAGCCGAGAATTCTGGTGAGGTTTCTCTGAACAACAATGTCAGTATTAAAAAAGAAAATATTTAATTTGGTAAGGCTTACCTCTGTACCCGTAGCCATAGCAAAGTCATTCAAGGTTTGCTTGAAGGCTTTAGCTTCCTTGACCGTGGGTGTACCTTGTAGCATGGTGTTGTCCACAATTTTTTGATGAGTCAAGGCATCCCCATTCAAGGTGAGTTTAGGACCCTGGATTTTTCCTTCTACTTTGGTAGATTTGATCACACTGCCTAAACCTTCCATCATGAGAATGAAGAGGAAATGGGAGAGAATATCTCCTTGTCTGAGGCCTCTCGAAGGCCTAAAGGTTCTAGATGGTGAACCATTAAGCATGATTGAAAAGCTAGAGGTGGTGACAAGGGCCATTACCCATCTTATCCAGTTGTGGTAGAAACCATATGCTATTAGTACTTCCCTGATGTATGCCCAACTTAGCTTATCATAAGCCTTCGCTAGGTCAAGTTGTATGATCATACCTCCCTACTTATTGCTCTTGAGAGAGTGTACCACCTTGTGAGCTTGAATGATGTTATTTAGAATTTTCCTTCCTTCCACATATCCAGTTTGCTCCTCGAACCCAAGATTTGGAAAAAGGGGCTTAAGCCTGGTTGCAATTATTTTGGAAATATTTTTGTACACAATAATGCATAACGTTGTGGGTCTAAATATATCTATTGTCATAGAGCTTTCCTGCTTTGGAATCAAATTTATGTAAGAGGCATTAAGTGCCTTAAAAAAAAATTGTTTTTCCTCGAGTCCTCCACCACATCAAGGATATCTTTCTTGACTATTTCCCAACATGCTTTGAAGAACTCTACATTGAACTCATTCAGGCCTGGAGCTTTCCCATTTTTCATCTCTTCGATGACTTCGCTGACCTCCTCTTAAGTCACTGGCCTATTAATATTGTAATTGTCTTCTCTTGTCACATGACTAGGAATGTGCTTTGTGAAGTCACTGATGAATTGTGATGTCTATGAGAGGCTCCTCTGCTATGCTTTGGAAATGTTGTACCATAGCAGATTCTATTTCTTTGTGGGTGCTGAGCTATTTTCCTTGAGTATCTCTGAGTTTTTAAGTCCTATTATGAGACCTGCGATCCATGGTAGACTTGTGAAAAAACAATGTGTTTCTTTCTCCTTATTTTATCCATTGTACCCTCGATTTTTGTCTCTAGAAGATCTCCTCTTTCTTGCATATGTCATCCAATTCCTGTTGAAGAGAGTCAACTTGTATTCTCCTTTCCTTGGTAAAGCCATCTGTGATGAGGACTTGGTTAATTCCCTGTAGTTTCCGTTCAAATACTTTTTTGGCATTGAAGATATTGCCAAAATAATTTTTGTTCCTTTAAACCTAAGTTTGATGCGCTTCAATCTCTGATGCAGAAGGAACATATTACTTCCCTTAACATGCATACCTTTTGTCTACCAGTTTTCAATATTGGTGATGAAGTTAGGATCGTTTAGCCAAATTTTTCCAAACCTGAAATGTATGTTTCTCGGAGTGCCTATAAAAGAAGATTCAAGTTGGACAGGCCAGTGATCCAAGCCTCCAAAAGGGAGTATTAAAGTAGACAAGTCAAGGCCTATGAGGATGAGGTCCTCAGAGATTATGAATCTATTTAGTTTAGAGGCAACTTGACAAGCCCCTGCCCTCTTATTATTCCAGATGAAGGTACCATTTCTTGTCTCCGTATCCACTAGCCTCATGTTGTTTATGAAGTTCTGAAAGGCTATGGAGTCTTTGCCTAGTGTTTCCTGTCCCACCTTTTTTTTCTAAAAGAGATCTGATAATATTAAAGTCCCCTCCCAAAATCTAGGGGATAACCGGATATATTTCTCTTAGCTCCTCCAGTGAGGTAAGAAGCCTGATTTTGTCTTCAAGCTTTTGTGGACCGTAGACATTTGTGATCAAATATCATTCCTTATCACCCAAAGGTTGGATCAACATTGATAGGTAGTTCCTGTATGCTTCAGCATCTAGGATTCTAAGATTCTGGGGGTTCCAAAGTGTGAATCCCTCCTACTATGTTGTCTGCTTTAGCTTCTAGATATTCATACTTGATAAGCCATTTTCTATGTATCTCTCTTATTTTATGTATTGAACATTTTGTTTCCTAGATAAGCACCGTATCTGGTTTTTCTTCTTTTATTCTACTACTAAGATTTCTTTGTTTCCTTTTACTTCCTAGACCCCTAATATTCCATGTTGTAAGCTTCATTGAAAAAGATTTGTAAATGAGTAACTAGTAAGGTCTTTCATCTTACCTGAGTTGATCATGAGTTTCCCACACTCTATCAGAAGCTCATTTTGTCTTTTTCTTCCTCTTTTCTTGTCTGGGTTCTTGGGAGCATGTCCCAATATTGCCTTCATCTTTTTTACCTCTTCATTTTCCTGACTATCAGGGTTTCTTTTGACCCCAGAACCCTTTGTTTGAGATCTCCAAAGGAAGAGTTGTTGTACTCTATTAAACTCCTCTTGTAGTAGAGAATCAACCCCTTTGGCAGTTCCCTCCTCCAGGAACTTTTCTAGATCGAGATTCTCCCTTCCAAGAATTTCCTGCAGGTCATGGTCCTCCATTCCAACTTCGATCAGGGTCATCTCATGGTCCCTGTCAAGTTCCATAGTGCTTGGAAGGTCCTCCTTTTGTTTGTTGTTTTCAGGTCTATCCTCCATGCTGTCATCTTTTTCCTTCTCTGCAAAACTATCCTCCAGTACTTGGTTCATTCCATTGTTCCCATTTTCTTCTTCTATTATCTCGAATCTGTTATGACTTGATTGATTCTCTTCGTTGATTTTATTCTGGTTCTTTTTCCCTCATTTCCCTCTGCCTCTCACCTTGGTAAATCCTTCAGTATCTTTCCCTGTGGTGGCTTTAATACTGCTCTCCATTTTGTTTAAAAGGCAGTCTCTAAAGAGGTCTCCGTGTTCATGACATTTGTGACATCTCAATGGGACATGTTCATATTCCACCACCTACACCCATTCATCATCATATACTTCTAGAATGATTTCGTCCATAAGTGCTCCAGAAAGGTCTATTTCTATGCATATTCAGGAAAATGAGGTGTATTTTCCGCACAATGTTGCATCTGATATTTTAAAAGAATGACCTAGTTTATTTCCTATGGATTTTAAGGATTCTAGCAGCCAATAATCTAAAGGTAGGGAGTAGAGTCTTATCCATGTCGGCACTGATGTGAATGTCTCTCATTCCAGGACAAAATTCATCACCCATGGTCACATATAGAGGCCTGCAATAGCATAGAAATATGGTCCTCCTTCGAACACTCTGTTTTTATCCTCTAAGTTTGTGAATACTACTGTGAAGAAACTCTTGGACCTAAGGTGAAGATTTATTTCTCCCTTAGGTTTCCAATGGTGCGTTATCCATGCATGCAAAGCCTTCTCTATTGGCCATATCCCCATAAATTTTCATATTACTGCATAAGCCGCCGTGTCATCCCTATGCACCTGCAGCGCTGGATCACTTAACACCACCCGAGGTGTGATGGTTGACCTAGGTTTACAGAGTCCTATCAGATTCGTGTGGTCACCTTTCGAACTGCCTCCCATTCTCTTCTTTCTTCTGACTTCTTCCTGATTTTCTTCCTATCCCTGTGATTTGATGTTTTTCTGTTTTTCTATGTTGATACTCCTAGTTTTTGCTTCCATTGGCTTCTTGAAGTAGTTCGAGACTACATGATTGTAGGAGGGAGTGGAACTCCCCCGTCTTGCACCTCCATGGTGTCCAACACTGATACCCTATTGCAAACCCTAGTTATGCACATTTCCCCCTCAGTCGCTCTTCCAAGAAGAAAAAATAAGGTGGAAAAATGATCAAGGATGTCAATTTTAAACCAAAACAGATTATTATTAGGCTTCTTCTTCTTCTTCTTCTTCTTCTTCTTCTTCTTCTTCTTCTTTTTTCTGCTTTTTTTTGGAGAAAATTCATTTGCCAAGAGTTTTTGCTATTGCCAATTCATTTCAGATTCACTTATTTTCCAGAGAAATTTCAACAAGAAGCAATGGAATGTGTGATTTTTGTTTTATTAATTTATGAATTTGTATTTTAATTCATTATTTTATTTTTGATAGATTAGGGATTTGAGTTTTCTCTTCATTTTTAATTGGTTTTTAATTTCAATTTTGTAATTTTTGTAGATTTTGTTGAGGAAAATAACCATGGAAAACTTGAGGGGCTAATGTTTGCCTAGTGAGTTAGTTTTCCATCATTTTCACACAAAAAAGATTTGCCAATTTCCAATTTTTATAAAAGATGATTCTCCCAAATTTAGAATATAAAATTATTTTACCTTAAAACTCACCAACATTATATAGAGACTATATATAAAATCATTATAAATTTAAATAATTTTAAAAATATATCAACGAACATTTTCTATTTTGCATATTACGGATTAGTGAGATTTGCCATTGTTTTTAAACTTCAAGAAAATTTTCCATCCTTAAAATTTTGCTTGAAAATAACGATATGAAGCTTCTTAGCAATAGGGTTGGAGCAGTAGAGAAATATAAAGGATTGTCCAAACTCTAATCATATCTAAACCTTGATTGAAAAAAATCTTATTTTGCAGATTTGATTTGTAAAATTATATATAGAAGCTCTGAAAAAGAGCTTGGGGTTCCAATTCTTTGCAAAATGGGTCATATTTCACTATTGTAATATATTGTTTTTGTAGGAAATTGGTTACCTATTGGGCCAACAAAGAGAAGGCTATTTATTCATGTAACCATTTGTATCGCTACCTTTTTTTTGAAGATTTAATAAAGAGATCATTCAATTCTTGTTCATTCTCTATTTGGACTATTCCTATATTTTCGCATGATCTATTAGATTGAATCTATTTCCATTTTCATTTAGGTATATGTACAACAAAGATCTAGTAACTATTTATCATATAATTGTTGGTGCATATTTCTTTGAATAAGTTGTAGGTCGTGGAACTATTTTCTTATCCTATTAGCTTCATTTTATTCTAAGTTTAAGTTGTTCCAAATTTCATTATCTTGTTCTTGATTGGGAAGAGATTTATGTGTTTTACTATTCAAGATAGATGAAGGTCTAGTTTTGTCTGTTGCATCTTAGATTAGTATAAATTTTCACATAGATTAATTCATTGCATTTTCAAAAGTATCCTTTCATAGGAGAAACCTCGTTGGTTTCTTGGTTGAGCCCTTACGTCAGATTAAGGAGTTCATTTTTGTGAGCATGCTACAAGAGGGTAAGTATGGTGCCTCTTATTATTGATAGTAATTAGAAATATCACAAGTTAGCAGGAAGAATGAGTTTTAATTGGAACCCATTCAACCAATCAAAATTACCATCTCAAATTGATGAGGGATTAATTGGAGCACTGACCAGGTGATCTCCCCAATGTTCGTTATGGTAAATTTTGGTCATCAACATTTTTTTCACTAGAAGGAGGGTCACATATAGATTATCTATGTAGATTCTTGTTTTAAAAAGTTTTTTAACTAATCATGGCTCATGCATATATTCCTACTTTTAGTCATTTTTTTAGTTCATGCAGGTCTACCATGAATATGCCCAAAAGGAAACTTGAATCTTTGTGTAAATTGAAATTCAATGGCGAGAGTGAAATTTCTGATTTAGATAGTCTTTTATGAATTTGGGGATAAATTTAATTCTTTTGATATCATTAATGATAATGAAATTTTTCAGTTGTTTACTCTCACATTCCAAGGATGAATTCAAAAATGGTTTAAAACACTACGAGCTAAGTCTATGAATTCTTGAAACCATTCTATGAATATTTTCCAGTTGGCCCATCAAAACTAAAGTGTGACGATTTATGTTTAGAGATTGAAAATATTTCTATGCATGCATGTGAATATCTTGATGAATTTTATTATAAATTCATATCACTTTGATTTAGATTCCATCTCAAAGACTTATCTTCAACAAAATATCTGATTGAATATTTTACTTCTCTTTTTCCTTTGAATAATGAACACATTAAATCAAATTAGGATAATCAAGATGTGTCAAATTTGTTAGTTAACCTTGATTCCACATCTAATTTCATTGAATGCATGAACAAATTTTAAATGTTTTGCAACCATATAATAATGATTTTGTTTCACACACTCTCAAACTTCAGATATTTATTGTATAAATATGAATCTCAAATCAAAAGATGTAGCAAAAACATTTCTTAATATATTTGTTCAACACATAGAAGGTTGAAGAGAAATTTATCCAATTCAAGGTTTAAGTAGTGAACCAATTTATCTTTCTTCTTCGGAGGTAGATTTAGAACTAGTTCCCACTTCCTCAATAAAAAATTTATCATTAAATCATAGTTTTAACCCTATTAATTATGTTTAAAACCATGATGTGAAAATATTTAGCAAGCATCTAATGAGTATACCCTGGAAACCATTAGCTTTTGTATCCAAATATTTTTTCAAATCTAAATTCTTTAGTAGTGATTCTACATATTTCCATTGAAACCTTTCCTTCAACTAATTTAGGGTTTCTTAAAAATGAATTTTTTCTAGATAAGGATCCTTTTCCTATCAATGTTATTTCTCAATCTCTCTCTTACCCTTTTAATGATATTGTGGATTCAAATATGCCATCTGATCTTCATGAAAGCGGACTCATATTTGATGATTATTTTTATGTTAATGGCACTTAACCTCATCCATTGAAAAATGAATTATGTCCAAAAGTAGATTCCAATCTAGCAGATTGTCAAGCTTTGACTTTATTGCCATTGGCCAAACACAACTTTGTTTTTGAACATTTTAATGAGATTAATTTCCAAGTTTCCAATGAAAATAATTCTAATATTCAACTAGAAGATTATCCCAACAAAATAATGGTGGAAGTCACCTCTACTATTGATTCTTCCTTTGTAAACAATCGTTGTTTCCAAAGTTGCGCTACCAGTTTATCTTGAAAGTACAATGTAAGTAATGATGTAATTTTAGTTTTCATTCTTCATTTATTGTGGTTTGTCTCAAATTCATATTTAAATTTATATTTCAATTTTTTAATAGTTTATGATGGATTTTTGAGTGATTCGGGATTAAAATTCCACCAAGTGCCTTAATGGAAGAACATGATAATGTATTTCAAGGCCTAAATCATGAGCATCTATAACTTCAACATTTTCAAGTTCAATTGATATTTATAACACACCAACTTATTATTTCTTCTTAAATAAATTTTCAAAAAAGTTCAACACTTCAAGGTGTAGCATTACATTCTGACCAACTATCTAATCTATCTAAGAATATTCAGAAAGTTCATTGTATTTTCGTTCTCACTTTCATGTTCCATTTGAAAATTGTTTGGAAAGTTCAATTTCATATCAGAATGATATTACTAACATTCTTCTACATGCGACAACGTCTAAAGGTATTTCATTTGAGTCTCTCTATTGTCCTACCCTCCTCTAAAGCTTCTTTAATCCCTAAGAGATGTTAATCTAAATTTTTTGATCCAATTAGAATATTGTTGGAGAATACATTTCAAGCCAGGTTTCTTGTAAATAAATTTATTTTCCTGAAGTTATTAGAAAATGATGTACATATTAGGTTAAATTTATATTTTTAATAATTTAGTAATAATTCTATTTTTGATATTAATTCTTGATGTGAATATGATTGCAATTTGTTGGAGAATATGTTTCAAGTGAGGTTTCTTGTAGGTTTCTTTAGGTTAAAATTGTATTTTTAAGAATTTAGTAATAAATATATTTTAGTTATTAATTCCTGATGTATGTATGATTGCAAGAATAAAAGAATTTTACCACCTTGAATGGAAATATGATTTCACTTGGTTTTAGTTTGCTTTAGTAAAGTATGAGTAGAAGTAGTTTAGTTTAGACTGGTTTTCTTTTTTTCTTCTAAAGTAGTGCAAGTCCAAAATAAGCAAGTGGCGAGCCTATCTTTTCTTGTTGAAGAATGGTTTAAAGAAATGTCAAAAAAATCCACTTGAAAACATGTTAAGGGAATCATTGTAATTCTCATCATAATTTTAACAAGATGTTCTTTGATTAATGTTGGACAATGAAAATGTATATATGTTGTAATCTACAATTATTTGACTTTGCAAATTCATGAGATTCCACTCCATCAACAATGTTACTAAGGTAATTTGAGTCAATGTTAATTATGTTGATTTAAGATTCTTCCAAAGTTTTGGCTATATAAATTGCCCCATTCCAATATAAAATAGGTCCATAATGCAAAATAAATATATATATATATATATATATATATATATATATATATATATATATATATATAATATATATAATATATATATATATATATATATATATATATATATATATAAACCACCACATAGGTTGAAATTCAATTGATATTTAAAGAAATATTTTGAGGCCGATATATAATGAAAGAGATGTCAGCTAGCCTACACATATGAGTAACATAACTCAAATTAGAATTTGCAAGGAGGATATCCACACCTATATTGCAAAGAAACATATATTTTGGTAGGTTTTCATTGTTTTCATTTTTATTCACACCATCCTCATTTAAGAATAAATCTGAAAATTTGATGATTCTTAACATTTCATTCAAAATTTTGGTTATATTTATTTCATTTTTCTTACCAAAAAATTGTTATGAACATTAAACCATTTCTTTTCTGGTGATCACTTTCCCATGGATCAATGCTTTCCTTAGTTTCGATTCAATAAATTTGATGGTCATAGAAATATGTGAACTTTGATAAAGATTCAACTTCCTCATGCCATTTAATTTTGATCATGAGAAGAGGCTAATTCTTTAAAACATGAAATTTGGAGAAAATTGAGATTTCTAATGTCAACCAAAAGGAGATTCCTCAAGGTAAATTTCATATTCTTATTTTCCTCTCCTATCATTTTTCATTCGTATATTTGTTACAATTTTTTTTAAGTAATTTATGATCTATGTTTTGGTTTTGTAGGTCTTTACTAGCTTATTTTAAGGTTTGATTATGCTATCAACATTGAAACTACTAGGTTTATTTTACATGCCTTCTAATTTAGGAAATTAGTTGTGATGATGCCCAAATTGCAAACAAGTTACATGAGGGAATCTCTCCACCTTTATCCTATTTTCATTCAACATCTTATTTTCTTCTTTGTAAGCCCCATCTTCAATATATAATCATTAAGGCTTTCCAATTAAGGCTTAAGTTTGAACAAGATATTTTCAAGACAGTGAGAATCTGGACGCGACTTCATATTTTTCTTATAATTACTTCTTAGATTTACGATTTATTTTTAAATAATGATAATAATAATAATAAAAAAAGGGTTAGGCCTTGTTAGGGACCTAACTAGGTGATCTCCCCAATGTTGATTATGGTAAATTTTTGTCATCAACACATCTATGGGAATATGCTATTCATTTTTAAGTTTCCTAGAGGATAGATGTAGTTAGTTGATAGTATAGGGTGGCACCCAACTTCTAAAATGAGGACACATGTAACAATCTCTAAGAATTGTTTGCCACATATCCATATTTCCTCATGGATATATTTTTTCTAGAAATGAGGTATAAACAGACGCGAGACTAGATGCTCAAGATCTCTTATGTCCCTCTTATAGCACCCCTATGTTGTTACCTAACGTATGAATATAATTAAAAAAATCATGTGTGTTTGTTGGTTAATGGTATGATTAATCTATGTGTAATGACGTTTATGGAAAATAGTGAAGATTATAATATATATTAACTTTGTATTCATATGATTCAATAGAGCTACCTCAAGACCAAGAATCCCAAATGAAGGTTGAATTTTCAAGGTGGGGATTCCCTGTAATCGAAAGAAATTAACCGAGTGGAGTGCATATTGAATAACCCGAGATAAACCAAAAGGTTGCCATGAAAGCTGAGGGAAGTATTGAGTTGGGTGAATTGGTGTTTAGCGTGAGGTCGTAGATGTTTGAAAAAGAATAACAAGACACAAAGTTTAGTGTAATATTTTTGAGAGAGTGGAACCATTAGTGCAGAGCCCCCACCCTCCTTGTTGATGTTAAGCTTTCCCAAGCGCCCCATAATCCACAAGATTTGTGGATATGGGTCATGTAGTCTTTATTATTTGATTTCTTGTGTGGCAAATCAAGATGGAACCATGAGTGTGACTTCCCTTACTACTAATGTAGGGGTACCCTCACCCCCACAGTTCATCAATGTCATCAAGTGAGAGCATTAGAGTCATATAGTCTAGGAGAAACTCTGCCAGAAATTAGAACTAAGTGTCACAAAAGCTTGGTTTTGTGGAAGTGTAAGAGGACCATGGGAAATTTAGCAACAAATTAAGTTTGACAATGATATAGGACATGGTTCCATGAGTGCAATGATGTAGGACATGGTTCCATGAGTGCTCTATGACTAAGCATATTGTGTAATAGGGTTTGACTTTTATATTTTAACCCCCTACAATATGATGTTCTCAGTGAACCACCACGATCACTGCGTTAGAGTGGTATTAGAGAAGGGAAGCTCTATAGAGCCTAAAGCTCAATAAAGTTTTTAAAGAATATACAAAAAAATGGAGACAACCATGCCACCTAGAAGACGAGACTGAGAGAGAAATATGACAAATAAGGAATTAATATTGGAGCATACACATATCTAGGAAATAATGGAAGCCATGGATATATCCCTAAAAAGACAACTTGATGTGGAAGACATCAACAAGAACAAAGATACTAGCTTATAAGAGGAAATGGATGTAGCTCTCAAAGGAGAGCCAATAGAGGAACAATTGATAAATATGGTTACCAAAGCAGGTTTTAGCCAAAGATGGAGTTTTCACTGTATGATAGGAACTTGAATGTGGAATGTTTTCTCAATTGGATTAGCGCATTGGATAAGTACTTCGACTATGAAGATGTGGAGGATGAAAAGAAGGTAAAATATGTAGTGACCAGACTGAGGGGACATGTACTGTTATTGTGGGATGAGTTGTAAGAAGACTAAAGGAAGAAGGGAAAGGAAAATCTTAAGATATAGGATAAAATGGTGGTCATGTTAAAAAGAAAATTTATGCTCAATGATTGCTAACTGAATTTATTGAGGCAACTACGAAATCTGACGTAGAAAATTGTTGTAGTGAAGGAGTACACCAAATAATTTTACATAATAAACACTAGGGAATGCCACATAGAGGAATACGTTGAGGAGGTGGAAAAATATAAAAATGGCCCCTGATTTATGTTATTTTGAATGAAATTTACCTCTTTTCCATGAAGAAAAGGGAAGATGTGAATTAGGAAGCCTTCAAAGAAGAAGGGGAATTGGCTGGAAAACAAATAAAAGAAATAGAGGAAAGATTCTACTGCAAGGAAAATGATATTCTAGCTAAGGAAGATTCCAAACTACAAGAGAGGTATTAGGAAGATCTAGTATTCAATCTCTAAGAGGAGGGAAACAAGGGGAAAATATTCCTCATGAGAGGAAAAAGGAGAGGATTAAGAGACACGAGGTGTTATATATGTGGAAAGATATGACATATGTCATGGAATTGTCCTAAGAAAAAGACAACCAATCAAAGAGAGTCTCCTATTGCAAAGTCCATAGAAGGAATATCAAATGAAGATACAATGGAAGAAAATCCAAATTTGGGTGAGTAACTAATGTAGAAGAGAATATCGGTAAAATCTAAGAAAGAAACTCATTAAACAATAAAAAAGAGGAGTTTGTTTAGGACAATGGGAAAATATAAAGGGAAATGCTGCAAAATGATCATTAACAATAGTATAACTAACAATCTAGTCTCTACAGAGATGGTGGATAATTTAGGATTAGGGAGGTTGGCACATCCTTCTCCATATCCAGTGTCTTGACTGCAAAAAGAACATTAGATTTTGGTAAGTGAACAAATTAGGGTATAATTTTATATTGGTAGCTATAAGGATGAAGTGTTATGTAATATTATGCCTATGGATGCTTGTAACATTTTGGTGGGAATACCATGGAAATATGACATGAAAGATATCCACGATGGAAGGAGGAGTGAATATAGCCCTAAGCATGTGCTATTAAAATTGAATGATTAAAGGACAAAGTAAGAAGCAGGGCCAAGCTTGTTCATGGTTATTGGGAAAGAGCTACTACAAGAAGATAAGGAAGAAAAAGTGGTATAATTTTCCTTAATTTGTGAATTAAGAGTAGTCATTGATAATACTACTTTAAATGATTTGCACGAACAAATTCAAGCATTATTAGAACAATTGAATAATATTATTATTGATGAGTTTGCTAATGAATTACCACCCATGAGGAGAATTGGTCACCACATAGATATAATCCTAGGAGCCATTATACCCAGCAAGGAAGGCTACAAGATGACACGAAATGAGAATTAGGAAATTATAAATAAGGTTCAAGATTTGTTGGATAAGAGACCAATTAGAGAAATTTTGAGCCCTTCTGTTTTACCTATCAGTTTTATCCGAAAGGAGGATGGAGGTTGGACAATGTGCAACAAATATAGGTATATAACTAAGATAAAAATATGACATGTATTGTCTTTAACTCACATATATGATTTAATGGATATTTGAGTGGTGAAAATTTACTTTCTAAAATAGATTTTAAAAGTGAATATCACCAAATTAAGATGAGAGAGCGAGATGGGTGGAAGACAACATTCAAAACTAGTGATGGGCTATATGAATAGCTTGTGATTCCTTTCGACCTAACCAATGTCCTTAGTACATTCATTATACTCCTGAATGATGTTATTAATGACTTTATTAGTAAATTTGTGATTGTATATCTTGATCAAATTCTTGTTTACAACAAGAAAAATAGAAGACCATTTAAGTTTTTTAAAGCTAGTGCTCAAAATACTACAAGAAGAGAGAATTTTAGTAAATGTGAAGAAATTTTCCTTGATGAGAAAAGAGCTAATCTACTTGGGTTTTGTGATTTATATAGAAGGAATAAATATGTATCCAGAGAAGGTCAAAACTATTAAGGATTAGCCTTCACAAATAAATGTTTATGACATAAGAAATTTTCATGGAATGTCTAGCTTCTACAATAAATTCATTTGAAATTTTAGCCATATGTGCATTGATAGTTAAAACAATTAAGAAATAACAATATCCTTTTACATAGAAATAAGTTACAAAAAGGGGATTTAGATTGATGAAATAAAAGATAGTATAGAAACATGTTCTAACCCTACTAGATTTCCATAAACTTTTTGAAGTAAAATGTGATGCTGCTAGGACAACCATTGGAGATTTTCTGAGTCAAGAAGGTCAACCCATTACTTTTCTCAATGAAACGGGAATGATTCCAAGCAGAAAAAATCAACCTATGACAAGGATTTTTATGTACTTGCACAATCCTTGAAGAGGTGAAGGCATTAGCTTATTCCAAAGATTTTGTACTATACATCGCCAACCTTACTCTAAAATTTATAACCTAGTAGGATAAACTAAATAAGGGACATGAAAAATTAGTAGATTTTATGAAAAATTTATTTTTGTTCTCAAAAACGTTATTGGAATTTCTAACAAAATTGTAGATGCATTGAGTAGAAGATGCTTGGTTTTGCAAAAAACCAAAATTGATTCTTTGGAATTTGAACTGCGTTTATTCTTTGGTGTCCTCTTGTGTGTTGCCTGTTTTTCTCAGTAGCTACCGCTCTCATACTTTTAACCCCTCACATTGCCAATGCCAGGGAAATCCCCTCTCCCCATCCCGCTTTATTATTTATACTAAACGTTTGGGTTGATAATTAAAGATTGAAGATAGAAACTCCTAGATAAAATGCCTGCGGCTATGGAGAAATGAACTCCCCATTACCCACCCGTAGTTTGTAGATGATATTATGCTTTTTTGCATGTTTCGTTGCACGAATCCCATTGCATCAAAGAGGTGCTCCTCATTTTCATGAAGGCATCCACAACAATGATTAACAAAGAAAAATCATGCATTTTATTTTTCAACAACCTTGGGAACATCCATTCATATCTTGCTCAGGTTCCTAGGTTTGCTATTAGATCTTTACCTTCCAACTATCTGGGAATGCCCATGACGGTGAAGTCTTTAAAGACTTCATGTTGGCAATCCCTACTCCAAAAAGTCACTGGGAAACTTAGAAGTTGGGCTTTTTGGGGATAAATTTGGTGGGTGGATAGTCCTTCTTAAAGCTATTCTACAGTCTATTCCAATTTATCAACTCTTAGGGATGGTCGTGCCAAAAGACGCCTATGAAAATATGGTGGAAACATTCAAGAATTTCTTATGGGGAGGGGTTCAACAAATTAAAAAGTGGGCGTTGGTATCTTCGCCCAAATTAAAGAAGCACAATATGGATGGATGCCTTGGCTTGTGAGAAACGTATATCCTAAAAGAAGTAACAAGGCCTAAGCTATGGTAGTGGTGGATGGGAGGTGGGCTAGAACTCTGGAAACAAATATGGATGCATAAATACAACATACCTACCAAGGTAGAAGATATATTAAGATATTGGGATCCCGCAAAAGGATCGGTTATATCAAAAATGGCAGTCCAAAATAGGGACCTTCTTCAACAACATATCTTCTAGGAAATCAGGAATTTGAAAATGGCATTGTTCTAGAAATATTCCTAGTAGAAATGGAATAAGATTCTGGACAAATAAGACTTAAGGGATCTCTTTATATACATGAATGGGAGGAATTTTTATACAGTAGAAAAATTTTGGAAACCAAACCAAGCGCAGGAAGGTTGGACGAGATGGAAGGAGAAATTAGATGGGGCACAAGCCCAAGAATCGGTTCAATTGAGTGAATTAGACAAGGAATTAGACTCAAGAAAGACAGCTATATTAAATGGACTAGATATCCTCAGATGGGGCTACAATAGCAAAGGGACCTTTAGAATCAAGGAGGTTTATTATCTAAGGGCAGGCTGCAAGCTGGGAGGCCATAACCTAATTTGGAAGAAAATATGGAAAGGGGGATGGTAGCCAAAGGTAGACTATTTCCTTTGGCTCGTATTCAAAGGCCACATTCTTACCTTAGATCAGCTCTAAAGATGAGGTTTCTATGGGTCGTCGCTCTGCAAGCTGTCAAATATGTATAGTGAGGATCTAGAAAACATACTTAGCACTTGTCCACATGCTAAACAAAAATGGAGGCAGATGGAGGATCTCTTTAGAAAAATCTATCGAGACACACAAAGTATTCGAGAAACCATCCTTCTATGGAGAACAAGCTATTTCTCCAGGTTGGTCATCAACAGGGCATGGGAGCTAGCCTTGGGAATAACACTTTGGGCCATTTGGAAAGAGCGAAATCACTGAATCTTTAAGGATCATATTCTCTCCAAAGAGGCTGTGTGAGAAGGGATTTTAGAGAACATCAAGGAAACAATTCTGGCAAAGAAGTGTCATCCGTATGACTAGTAGGTACCCCCCAATGAGGCTAGAATTATGCAAATATTGAACATATGATCGACAATGATATCCTTGTTCTCCTAGAAGGTTATGTTGAGGGGAGAGGATTCTCTCAACTACTTCAGTGGTGTTCCAGAGGGATTTATAAGGTTGAGCTTCAACAGAGCTTGGAATGGGAACTCGGACACAACAGGCTTCGGAAGATTGTTTTGAGACCCCAAAACCAACACGACTCTTACCTACACAAAAAAATTGTGGGTATGATAGCAATAATGAAGCAGAATTTGTGGCTTGCAGACAAGGCCTACAAATCGAAATCAAAATGAGGTACATGAATATTCTAGTGGAGGGAAATTCTAGGCTTGTAATCAACACAGTGAAAAAGATAATTCAAGGAACTAAATGGGAAAATCTCAGTGATAGCTAGAGAACATGAAGCTTAATCTAGTAGATAGGAAACCTCCTCATCTACTTGAACCATATAATGACTAGCCACATAAGAAGGGATGATAACATAGTAGCACACCTCTTTGCAAATTAGGGTTGCAGCCATCAGAATGTGCCTCTAGAGAAAATATGGCTGAGTCAACAAGGGGATGAATGGTTCCAACCCTTGAATGAGATCCTTGAGAATGACGAGAGATATAACTCCCAGGACATATAGACCCCCAATCCAGGTGTGAGCTATTGGACATGGACATTTAGGTTTCCATATGAGAAGGTCACAGTGGAATGTTTCCATCGTCCCTCACATGCTTGAAGCGTAGGGAGCGGTGGCCTTTGACATGATTAAGATTACAGGAATGAAGGAAGGTGGCATAAGTAATCGGGAAAGTCTATCGATGGTGGCAAAGGCTAGAAGGATGAGGTTGGAAAGAGCATAGCTACCAAAGGCGCGACTGGAATAAAGGCTTCATAAGGGATGGGTGTTCCTTTTGCTCCAAACATTTGCTATTGGGTATGTTAATTGGATTTTCCTCCTTTACACCATGATTCCCTCCGTCTAGTTTGATACTTTGAGTCTGTATCTGGGCATTGAGTTTATGGGAGAGAGTAATTTGGACTAGGAGAGGTTTGTGGTGTTGGCAGTCTGCTGCAATAATCTGAAATCCATGGGTTCTTCCTCGATGTCAATCCATTATGGCATTTACCTCTCTCGCATAGGGCTTGTTAGGCTTAGTGGGGAGGGGCTCAGTCCATGGGAATACCTTTATTTTGTATGTATGGCAATCTTTGGGGTCGAGAGTTATGAGTCTATTAATTTCTATGTCAGGGTGAAATCATGTTTCTTAGTCTCCTACGTGGGTGCCAAGGATAATTGACAAAGTTGGCTCTAGAGGGTAGATGCCAAGTACCTATGGAAATCTTGTAGTGGGAGGTGGTCATGGGTAGGGATCTTGTGACGTCTAGGACATGGCATGAACTGAGTATTGGCCAAGCCAACCTCGGTAGGAGGTGGGGAGGCCAGGAGGCAAACAAATCTTGGGTTGGGGTCATCTTGAAGCCCAGGGTTCAGCTTTTACATTGCAATGCTAGTTAAGGCAAGGCTGGAAAGGTGATGAGTCAGGGGGGATGGGGGAATGGTCAAACAAAGGTTGGTAAGGGAAGTGTATGACTTGAAACCCATAAGCTTTGCTAGCAAGCTATAGATTTTGTACTTGGCTAGCTGTTGGCACCTCACTCCCAATGCTAAGGCCGAGGCATTTGCAAAGGCATGGGAATGTTGGGGCATAGTCAACAGGGTGTGGTTCATGGTCAAGATGGGTGGGGGATCTTGCATTTCGGGGGTTATAGAAATGAACTAAGGGTGAGAGAGTTTGTGAAAAGGTAGAGCCTTCGGGCACTCGTATTACAAAGCATAATATTATGACAATTCTAGTTGCTTGTTCCCATAGTAGGTCGGTAGAACGATAAACATTCTTGAACACAAATAGCACCAAGACTAGTTCCGTGACATCTTCAGGTGTTGGTTGGGAGATACTGTGACAAGGCAACAATGGGAAGATTGACGAAAGATAAAGGACGAGGAAGGCAGCCACGAGGGGTCGAGGCCGAGGCAGAACGAAGCACCTCGGCTAAACGCCGAGGTAGAAAACCAATGGCCACCCTGATAGGTGAAGCAACAACATCATACAAGGAAGGAATCCACATGGAGATAAAGTGACTGATAGAAAAATGGGAGGAAGAAATCAACTAACAAGCAAGTGTGGATGAGTTTGACCCAGAGGAATGGAAGCTCCTGGTTTCATATCTGGCTAACACCAGAGGAAGTGGGAGTCAATATAAACAGACCCTACATCTTTACTGGCTAATGAAATGCCTCCTCGGGAAGGCCATGGAGCAAATCTGGATGACTATTATCTAGGATTTTCAAAATTATAAATACGAATTTTAGAAGTTGAAATTTCAGTTGAAGAAACATGATGGTCGCCTTGAATGCATGGAGATACATTCCCCCTGCTTATTCTCACAGACAGAGATTCTAGTTTCCAGTGTGAAATATCCAACCCCATTCACTTCGGCCTCCACTGAGAAGGATGGATAGAACATTTGTTTTCAGTTATTTTCAATTAGGTTTTTCATGTGGATAGCTTTTAATTTCAAGTTCACAGTCATTTATATATATTGTAAAATACAATATGGACATGAACATGACAATCAGACTTATCTAGCTTGGATAGATAAACTCAGTATCTTTTGTTATTGGATGGCTTATCATGCGGTCAGGTGGTCAACAAACATGGTTTTTCGATGGACATGTTGAGACCACCTAACCTATCTCTATGTGATTACAACATGTTTATTGTTTAAAGAAAAACAAGGATCTACCAATCTTAACAAAAAAAAGAAATTACTCTAATGATAATATCAGTTTTTAAACCCACATTGTTGGCATTACATCCTTCCCAACCGATATAGACAAGGACCTAGTAACCAGGGACCTACTCATTATCCTAGAGGTGGTTACCAATGATAAAAATATCTCCAAAATACATGAATAGTTGATGAACCTGTAGGTTACAGATAAACCAGAGAAGCTTGTCACCTACAAAGAAAATCAGTTCCCATAGCCTGTTATGCGCTTAAAGGAAATTAGTGGTATAAAGTTATATTACAGTCATAATATTTATTCACTATTTTTGGAATGAAAATATAGTTATATATCTATTGTGAAATTTTTCCTTCAGCATAATTATTTTTTACCGAGTTATGATAGATCATACCCCTAATTGTGTCCTACTATTTTCAAAAGTAGGTGAGAATTTAAACACATAATCCTTTTTCCCTTTCTTTAAAAATAAGAAAGAAAGATGGGCTAATTTTTTTGCCGAAATACTTTTCTTTTCCACTATTATCAAAAAGGTATCATTACCCAACCTCGAGACTAGAAATCACGTCTTGTCTCTCCCTCGAGCCTTTTCCTCTCCTCACAGTTGACAAAAAAAATTCATTTCAGGTAACTTGTATCTGAACCTCAGGACAACACCAGTCTAATCTAGTATTGTACTCTCACAAATCAGTCTAAGGGATCCACTGATTCTAACTACCTTGGAAAAATAGAAAATAAATACATTTTCTTAAATTCTTCTTTATTTTGTTTATTATTGTGGGTTCACAATTGTAACCTTATAGGTCATCATATTATTTTCTTCATGCTTGTTTTTTTATACATTTATCTCAAAGCAAAGTTTTTCCTTACCACAACTTTAGCAACAAACCATCAATTACTAGGTTATGTAAAGTGAAAGTATTTGTTCGGTAAAACAACTATTCTGCATTAGGGTGTTACATAGGGGATGTATTGTTGTGACCCCCTAAAATTTTAGGGGCTAATATTCACAAGTGGGTTAAATTTCTACGTTTTTTCCAAAAAAAACTATTTATCAATTTAAATTTTTTCTAAAAAGGATTCTCCCAAATTTTTTGGTATAAAATTATTTTACCTGAAGAATCACCAAATTTTTTATATAAATACTATACAAAATTATTAGAAATTTTAATATTTTTACAATAATATTGCCAAACATTTTCTAAATTGCATATTAAAGACTAGTGAGATTAGCAAAAGTTTCTAGACTTTTAAGGTCAATTTCCATCCTTAAAATTTTCTTTGGGTGTGCCAAGGCATTAGTAGAACATTATTATATTTCCACGTCAATGGAGTGGTGAGATAGCTCCAATGGTGCATTTCACTATTACATGCCAATTGTGATTTTTCAATTACTAAATGTGATTTTCCAATTATTTCCAAAATTTATAAGGATGTAATTTTTAAACATGCAGAGATGAGTAAAGATATATTTATGTCACTGTCTTTCTTTTTGCAATGGGATTTTTAGAATTTTATTTTAATTGTTAATAATTATTCAGGGATACTAAGAATTCAACTTCTATAAAATATTTTAGAATATTTTTAGTAATAGTCACATGATAAAAGTTGACATTTACTTTAAAAGTAGTTATCTTTGTTTTGGTATTTTAATTAAATTGGTTAATTAAAAAATATCATATGAACATGTTTGATATGAAATCACTTATGATTTTTTGGGAATGAAAGCTTATTTAGAGGTTAAAAATCTCCATAATAAAATAGAGGTATACCTTTATTTTAATAATAATAATAATAATAAGGTTATAATTTATAAAGGTTTTAAATCTAAAAATTGAAAGTAAAATGAAATAAGTGTTTTATATTTTTTAAGTTGATATTTATCGACATATTGCTAACCACATATTATATATTGTACTAATTATTGTACTTGTATTATTTTTATGAATCTAAATATGGTAAAGATAATCAAATTATTTTAATAAATAATTAAGTAATCAGATACGATAATTGAATATTTTCGTTTAAGCGTTGAAAATTCACTATATTATAAATAAATAAATAAGTGTGCTTAATTCGTAATAACTTGTTTAAGAGAGAAAACAACATTATTTATAAGATATATTTAATTAATGTACTAATATATTAAATATATTAGAAAGTTATAGAAATATTAATGTTATATAAATAGAAAATTGTAAATATGAAAATAAATTTAAAATTTTATTTATGAAAAACACGAAACTCACTAAGAAATGGTTTGATATAAAGAAAGAAAAACCATTATAATAAAGAATATGTTAAAACATCATTTACAAAATTTCCATATAAAGATAAAAACATAAAAAACACATTAAAATGAAACGACAATACCAAACAAATTTAATAGATACTAAAGATAAAAATATAAAACTAGCTATAACTTTACATTTCAGGGCATGAAAAAAATTATACAGCTCATTTAAACCATCTCATGCCGGTTGCAATCTGAAATGGGAAGATGAACAAAAGTAACGTGAGGAAGAAAGGTCAATTTAAATACATTTCAGGGCATGAAATTTTTTTTACAACTCATTTAAACCATCTCATACCGGTTGCAATCTGAAATGGGAAGATGAACAAAAGTAACTTTAGGAAGAAAGGTCAATTTAAATATAGGAAAATGGGGTAGAATTTAACTAAAAAGTGTGACTTTTGATGCAAAACGAAGAGAATTAAAAATTAATTGGGTAGGTTAAATTCCTGATTTAGATATTTCCTTTATGTCACTATTTCTATTTATTATAATCTTTTATTTGATTTTAATAAAAATAACATAGGTAAGTTTTTTTTTTCAGAAGAAAAACCATATTTTTTTATATTAAGATAATATAAGAGTTACAGATAGAGTTCCATATAATAGATCGAAAGTGCCACATAATCTTGAAGGATCTTAAAAGTGAAAGGAAACAATCAAAAACTAGATCATTGTGACCTGTGGGGACATGTTCATATTTGGCAAAAAGATTGCAGACCATTACAACAAGATATGAGAACCATGAAACTCCACAAAATGCTGAGCATATGAATACATGAAGAGAAAGCAAAAAATTAGATGAGGCAGGTATAGTATGCCTGATCAACCGAGAAAATCAAGGTAAGCCTTGATGCCAAGCAGGAGAGATGACATTGGCCGCCTGGAGCTTTGGAAAATGGATTCATTCCTCCATTTCCATAAGGACCAGCAGACCAAAGTGAACATAGAGCGCCAAGGAGCTATTTGATCACTCCACCATATAAAATCGTCTTGTACAGATGAGAAAACAAGGTGAGGAAAACCCAAAGAAATAGAAAGTTCATACCATATTTGTTGGGAAGCGAAACATTGAAAGAACATATAATAATTTGTCTCATCAGCTTTCAGACACATAACACAGCGACCCGGACCCTTCCATCCTTTCTTTTGAAGCACCTCCCAGGAGAGATTTCTGTTCCGAAAAAGGAACCACGAAAAAAGGATCATCTTAAGAGGACATGAGACTTTCCATAATGAGTGAGGGAAGATCGGAAGGTTTGAGATCACAGGCCCCAAAGAAAGAGCATCGTATAAGTCCTTTACACGAACAGGTGATGGAGAGCGTGGCAGGTTCCATGCAAGAACATCCTTTGTACCCGAGCGATGAATAGCCAAGCCCTGTAAAACATGCCAAACAGAAACCCAAATCGACAAGATGGGAGGAGGCATAAGAAGGTCCACTTCATCCTTTTAGACCGGAGATGAAAAGGACCATGATTTTATCAATTTATCCCATGTGAAAATGCCCCTTGAGTGTAAAAAAGATACCAGGGCATGAGGAAGATGAGAGGTCAAGCCATTCATGACAGAATCAAAACCTATGAGGATACTTGATCTCGAGAAGACCTTCCAGCGCAAGTTTTCCATAATGAAAGACTGGTTCTTCCGAAAACTATGCCATATAGCAGACCCTCTTTTGATCCCAAGGGATTTCCTTCTATACCAATATTAAATACTTTTGCCCTTTAGGTATTTTCTGTTGATAAACAAGCTCCATGGACCTTTGCCAAAAATGCCACTGAGGATAGACTTGCAAAGGAGGGCATTCCCAAAAGACCTCATGTCCAACAAGCCCCAACCTCCATACTTTCTCGACCTGGATATGACATTCATCTTAACCAAATGAAATTTAGATTGGTAGGCTTTTCCTCCCCAAAGAAAATTTTCAGCTAAAGAGCTCATTTTTTTGATGATAGAAGCAGGGAGATAGAAAAGGTGAGCCCAGTAAATTGCCAGCTGAGATAAAATTGCCTGTACTAATATAAATCTGCCTGCCAGTGAAAGAAGCCTCGATTCCAAACCAGAAATTATTTTGTAGAAACGATCGAGTAGCCAAGACCAGTCCCCTTTTTTGTTCCCTTTTGCCTTTAGGGAAAACCCCCAGTATTTTAAGCCATTTCCAATCGACCCAACTTCTATGCCTATCAAAGAGGCAATCCATAAAACAAGCTCCAAATTAGTCTCATTATGATATAACTTTGATTTTTCCTTGTTTATACAGATTTCGGATGCTAGCTGAAATTTCTGAAGGATACTGTGAAGACATAACCACGAGGCTTTGCATAGCATAACAAAGATGAGAATATCATCCACAAAGAGATTGTGGGATAAGAAAAAGTCCTTGCAGATCTTGATCGGCCTATACCTTTGCTCAGATGCTACTTTGTTGAGCTGTAAGCTTAGTGAATTCATAACCAGAATAAAGAGCAGCGGGGAGAGAGGGCAGCCCTGACGGAGACCCCTCTCAGCAATAAAAAAATGGGAGGGAATGCCATTTACAATGACAAAGTAGTTTACATTTTCTACGCACGCCATTATCCGCTCGATACCTTTCGATCTTAATCCAATCTTAGCCAGCAAGATTCTAAGAAATCCCCAGTCTACATAGTCGTATGCTTTTTTCAAATCAATCTTTAAAATGGCCACGTTGATATTGTTTGACAGTAAGGAGAAAAGACATTCTTGTGTCAAAGCAATGGCATCCCAAATATTGCGGTCTTTTAAAAAGGCATGCTGGTCTCTGGTGATGATAAGGTTTAAAACAGGCTTCATCCTCTCCGCAATAACTTTGGAGATGATTTTGAACAGAGTATTACAGAGTGCAATGGGCCTGTAGTCCTGAAAGGAATCAGAATTTTGCTTTTTTGGGATAAGAGCAATAAAAGTGGATGATAATGCGGAGTGAATATTTCCAGACATGCGAGAAGCCTCCAGCATTCTCAGAAGGTCCAGTTTGAATATGTCATAGAAATGCAGAAAGAATTCGATGGGCCAGACATCAGGGCCGGGGCTCTTGTCCTTTTTAAAGGATTTTATAGCAGCAAGGATCTCCTCTTCCGAGATTGGCTTGATAAAATTTTCATATGCGGGCTCATCAAACATTTTTGGCATTAGCTCTACAACCCATAACATGTCATTTAAATTACATTGATTCCTTTTATACTGCTTTTGAAAAAACCTTGTTGCTTCGCTAGCAATATCATTCTAGGAGTAGAGAAAGCCACCATTCCCATCCTCAATCTTCCATATCGAATTTTTCCTCCTCCTAGCATTTGCATTACTTTGATTCCTTTTATACTGCTTTTGAAAAAACCTTGTTGCTTCGCTAGCGATGTCATTCTGGGAGTAGAGAAAGGCACCATTCCCATCCTCAATCTTCCATATTGAATTTTTCCTCCTCCTAGCATTTGCATTACTTATATGGTATATAATCATTTAACTTCATGATTGGTTTAATAAAATTTAAAGAGACTTTGGCTCATAAAAATAAATCAATTACAATTATGAAATTTATTTATTAATAATAAAATTAAATGAAAAAAATAATAAATTATTTCTTTAAATAATTAATATGGATAATAAAACTATATAATTATTTTATTTAGTTTATGTATATAAAATATTGTGGTAGATACATTTACATGAAAAGATTATTTTTCGTTAGCTTAATTATCAAGTAGTGTGGAAAGAATTGAAGATGTAACTCTTATAGTAGTATGGAGAGAATTGGATTCATAATATCCCAATAAAAAATTGTTTTAATAACAAAGAATGTTAAAACTGAAAATCTAATATTTGTAAAAGTTTTTGATATATATGTTTCAAAATATTACAAAAATATTTTGGACAACAATTTGGCTAACTCGTTATCATTTATTTGATGGGTTTATTTTGGACAACAATTTGGCTAACTCGTTATCATTTATTTGATGGGTTTATCATAGTTAATAAGTGATTGGATAGGGTTTATTCTAATTCATAGTTTTTAGTTGGAATGGTTTATACTAAATGAGAATAGAAATTGTTCAATTCACTATTTCACTGTGGAGCTCATGAAAATTTGTTTTCTTTTTTAGAAATGTTGATTCTCTTCTTTATGGTAGTCAATACAAAGAGACACTTTTGACCTTTTGAATTGTGATTGATTACCTCCTTATAATGTCTTAATTTTTTCATCATTATTAATTATTTATTGCACTACATTTTCTCTTACATTTATATATTATAACATTTTTGTGTTACTGTTACTATTATTTTGTAAACTGGCATATTACTTTGCTCCAAAATGATTTAACTAAGACTTAAGTTATTTATGTCAACCCTACTTGAGTCACCAGTGGTTTTGATCATATTTCATAGGAAGCATATTGTCTTCTACATTGTCTATCTTCTTTTTATACATTACCTACCCAGTAATAATGATGTTTTCAATGGGGGTGGTTCTATGAGGAGGATAACATAGATTTTATTGCCTTAATTTTGATATTATAAGTTATAAAACACTTTCGTATTTTCTCTATCCTTCCCCACAATAATCCGGTGATGTTATGTCCACAAAATTCACAAATGTATAAGAGAACTAGAGTGATAAGAGTCTCAAAGAGGAGTTTCTTTTTATCTCCTAACTAGAGGTCCATTAAGTTGAAATTGTTTTCAAGTCCATAATAAAGTGTTTTACCCTTAGTTTATGAAATTCTCAATGCCATAGTTCCAACTAAGATTATGAAGTCACTTCCTCCAACTTAATATTGTCACAAAAGACTTACCTTAGGTGACCTTTATGGATATAAGTATAATGACCTTTGGTTTATTAGTATTAATACTCATATATATACTAGAATGGAAATAGTTTATATTTTTTAATTTCTCATCAAGATTAAAAGGAATCATCATCATAAGAATAATATTAACATTGTAAAGAAGAAAGATGATGACTATGCCAGTTAGGATTAGGATGACACAACTTGCTTCTTCCAAACAAATCCCTAATTTGTTAATATATATGCCGAATATTGTAGGAGAAAATGAAAACTTTGTTGAAATTTTATACTACATTCAATTTCTTATGGCCAAGCCCAAATGTTTGTAAGTTTGGAAATAATGTTATCATAAAAACATATTGCAATCGAATATATTGAAAATATCAATTAAAAAATTAAAAAATCTCAAGCATAATAAAGTGGTTCATATGTTAGATATTAGGTTTTTGTGTTGCATATTGTAAACAAGAATGCCTTTTGAATTAATCACATAATTATTATTTGGTCCACATGTCGAACCAACTAATGTGGTTCATGACAAAGGTTAAAAAATCCATTGAGCTGAAATAATAAATAGCAGGGTGATGGACTGCTTGTTGGTTCCAATGACAATCTTTCGAATCTGGTTGCTATATCTTCTATGTCTTCAATTTGTTCCTTTGCCAATTCCTGGAGATCCTCAGTCATGAACTCTCTACTACTACAATATATATAATGCTTATAAGATCTGTCACAAATTTATACTAATTCTGCCTTCTTGATTGGTCTTATCTGCCCACTGTTTGTTAAAGGAACGGTAGATATATATAATCTGCGCACAAAATTCTTTTTCTACACAAATATATGAATGTGGTAACAATACTCCATGCAACCGGTGGCGCATAGCCTTTCCACGGTTTTTACCCTGTTCCAATACACCATATAGGAATCGACAGCGCACAGCTTCACGGTTTTTAATACAATTTCATAGGAATTGCAACAACGCACAGCTTCCTTTAAACTTCATAACCACACCATATCGTATTACAAAACAAACATTGTATTAAATCTATGGGAGAACAGTGCATTGATTTATGTAGGGCAATGCACAGTGTTGACAAAACCACAATTCAAAACCCTTAAGAAATCAATACAGTGTTTACAATCATAAAACCACACCCACAGTATATGATAAATCTGATAACCACTGTGGATATTTTAATGGCAACGTAATTGAATCTATTGGACAGTGCAAGGAACCAGTTTATTAAACAGCCACAGCATACATGTTTTAACACAGTTTCTCACTTAAATTCTACAGGTATAAAAATATACCATTGACAGTATACACACAGCTTCATACATATAGCCCTGGCACCGCTTGTATTTAATTTATAGGCATGCAATCTTAGAATCAAAAACCCGACCGCTTGGTAAATTAAAGCACACCCATCTTTTATTAAAACTATCAAAGTTATGAACAGCGCGGAGCTTCCTTTCTCCACAGCTAATTGATTTTTTTTTTCCCACCAGTCTGCACTCCTATTTCTGGACCAAGACACTTATTTTTTTTCATGCATAAAAGAAAATTCTAATTCTAGACTCTTACCTGAAAAGAAACCTTTCATACTTAGCAGCTGATTTTTTCATCTTTTTCCTTCTTATCCCTAGCTGCCTTATTACAAAAGCAATTACATATAGAAAGTAGCAATACATAGTAATCTTAGCTTTTCCTTGTTTTTTCTCAACACTAATCTAGTATGCCTTATTCTATCTAGAAAAGATGGCATATTCTATTTCTAAATTTAACTAAAAAAACATGGAAAACAGCAGGCTAAGGATCCCACTCCTTGCCTGTAGATTTTTTTGATTTTTTATGGAATAAATCAAAAGATTTTTCCTCTGAATCAGATGCTCCTGCATCAGACACCTGAGGACAAAAATCTTCATGGGCTCCTGTCCATGAGCTGGTCTACATATTAGCCCAGTTTCTATAGAACATCTTCTGTGACCCAAGTAGCTTCAGTGATTGGCTGTCCTTTCCATTTGACCAGATACTGGAAGTATTCCCATCTCCTTGTCTTCTTGTGCACCTGCTTGTCTAGAATTCTTTCTGGCTGTAAATTCCTTGCTGTGGGCAGTTGTTTTACCCAATTAACCTCTGTAGTCTCTTGATCCTGTATTGCATCATATGTAGCTTTATCTTCATATTTATACAAGTCCGCAACATTAAAAATTGGTGATATTCCCACGCCAGGTGGCAATTCAATCTCATAAGCATTTGCAGAGAACTTCCTCAGTATCTTGCATGGTCCAATTTTCTTAGAATTCAACTTATTGTATTCACCCTTTGGAAATCTCCCCTTGCTGAGATGTGCTAACACCAAGTCTCCAACTTCAAAATTCACTTCTCTTCTCTTCATGTCTGCTCTGGTTTTGTACTTGATGTTGCTATCTTGTAGCTGCTGTTTCACCTGTTCATGAATTGATTGCATCCTGGAAGCAAAATCTTCACCTTCTGCACTCCTCATTTCTTCTTTCCCCAAATTTCTTAGTTCAGATATTCCTCTAGGATGCATTCCATAAACAATATGGAATGGGCTTTGTCCTGTACTCCTATTTGGCGAATCATTATATGCATATTCAACTTACGGAAATACTTGATCCCATTGCTTTAGATGATCTCCAGTAAGACTCCTCAAAAGATTGCTTAAGCTTCTGTTCACAACTTCAGTCTGTCCATCTGTCTGAGGATGATAGGTTGAGTTGAAACTTAGCTTAGTTCCCAACTTCTTCCATAATGTTCTCCAGAAATGTCCCACGAACTTTGAATCCCTGTCTGAAACAATTCTTTTGGGCAACCCATGCAATCTTACAATTTCTTTAAAAAACAAGTTAGCAATGTGAGAAGCATCACAAGTTTTATAACAGGGAATAAAGTGTGCCATTTTTGAAAATCTATCTACTACAACAAAGATTGAATCATACCCTCTTTG
>APFE030181865.1:93240-129352 GCA_000404065.3 Pinus taeda
ACAGACTGGCATGCACAGCTGATTTCTCCTGAACAATAAACCATCATGTAGAAAATAATCCAGCCACTTACTCCTATCTGCCAAAATTGGATTCCTGCAAGCTTCAAATGCCTCTTTAAAATCTGAATCATTTTCATATAACTCCTTGAGAAAATCAAAACCCACCACTTGGAATTGACTTTCCTGCAACAAAACATTCCTTCTACTTAAGGCATCTGCAACTTTGTTTGACTGTCCAGTTATATGCTTCAACACAAAATGAAAACTTTGAATATATTCCACCCATTTAGCACGTTTCTGGTTGAGCTTTGGTTGCTGCATGATAAACTGCAAAGCATGGTTATCTGAATAAAGAATAAATTCTTTTGACATCAAATAATGTCGCCACTTCTTCAATGCCTACACAATTGCATAAAACTCCTTATCATAAGAAGAATATTTCCTTTTTGCATCATTTAGCTTTTCACTAAAATAAGCTATCGGTCTATCTTCTTGGCTCAACACTCCTCCAATTGCTTCTGCGCTGGCATCACACTTAACTTGAAAGGTTTTGTTAAAATCAGGAAGAACCAAAACAGGCTTTTCAGTTACTTTGTTCTTTAACAGCTGAAAATTTCTCTCTGCTTCAATAGTCCACTTAAATGGTTGTTTATCTTTCTTTATGGTCTCGATAATAGGTGCATTAATCTTACTAAAATTCTTAATGAATTTTCTGTAAAAACTAGCAAGACCATGAAAACTCCTTACCTAAAAAGAACTTTTGGGTGAAGGCCACTCCACAATTGCTTTGATCTTTTCTGGATCCATCTTTAATCCTTCAACTGAAATCACAAATCCCAAGTACACCAACTCTTCTTTCAGGAATAAACATTTCTTCAAGTTCAACAATAATTTTTCCTGTTGTAGCCGTTGCAGGACATAATTTAAATGCCTCAAGTGCTCCTCCTTAGACCTGCTATAGACTAATATATCGTCCAGATATACTATTACAAATTTACCAATGAATTCTTGAAGAACTTCATTCATAAGTCTCATGAATGTACTTGGTGCATTGGACAACCCAAAAGGCATCACTCTCCATTCATATAACCCCTCATCAGTCTTAAAAGCGGTTTTCCACTCATCCCCTTCTCTTATCCTTATTTGATGATACCCGCTTTTAAGATCTAATTTGGAAAAATATTTTGCACCAGACAAGCAATCCATTAAGTCTTCAATTCTGGGTAGCAGAAATCTGTACCTGATTTTGATCTTATTAATGGCTCTTGAATCTGTACACATCCTCCAACCTCCATCTTTCTTTGGGCTCAGCACTGTTGGCACCGTACAAGGACTCAAGCTTTCCTTGATCGCCCCTTGTCAAGCAATTCTTGTACCCATTTCTTAATTTATCCATTTTCTACAGGAGTCATTCTATATGTTGCTTTGTTAGGCAAACTTGCTCCAGGAATTAAATCTATATGATGACTAATTCTTCCGATGGGCGGTAACTCATTAGGCAAGTCATCAACAATAATATCATAATAACTCTCCAACATTTCTTGAATTTCAATAGGTAAATCAGAAACTTTGGTGGAAGTCATGATTACCTTGGGCTTGCAAATTACAGCATAGCTTACCTCACCCTCTTTCATCTGCTTCAAATACTCCTTTCCTCCAAGTAGCAGATTTTTTGGATCTGTCTTCTGTCCCGGTCCGCCTTCTTCTGGTAGTGGCAGTAATGTATGGTTAACACCATCTTTCTCAAACTTGTAGGTGTTTCTTTTTCCATCATGCATGGCTCCTATGTCATATTGCCAAGGCCTCCCCAGCAATATGTGACACACGTCCATAGGCATCACATCACAAACAACTTTATCCTTATACTTGCCCACTTGAAACTCTAATTCACACTGTTCACTTACCAATAGCTGATGTCCTTTCTGTAACCATGACACCTTATACAGTGTTGGGTGCCTCCTTGTTTTCAGCTTCAATTTCTCCACTACTTCTGTAGAAACCAAGTTGTCAGTGCTGCCACTATCAATGATCATCTGGCAACATTTCCCTTGAACTTTGCATACTGTCCTGAACAATGTTTTCCTTTGCGGCGGTTCAGTCACTTCTTTTGCTGATTTGATCAAAACTTTGTCAAGTACCAGAGATTCTCCTTTCTCTGGTGTATTCTCCTCTTCTGGTACTGTTGTCATTGGTGCCTCTCCCTTAGCTGGAGCAACAATTGCATTTCTCTTCCTTACTTCTGCATTCTCTGGACACTCAGAAGCTCTGTGTCTCGGTTTGTTACACCTGTAACATCTTATTTCTCTGCCTCTTCCTCTGTCTCCTCTTCCTCTGGAAAAACTCCCTCTGCCTCTTGCATCACCTCCTCTGGATGCATGTGAGGTTGAGCTACTGCTAGCTCCATCTTTAGGTGTTGTAGACCTTCCTCTACCACCTTGACTTCCTTTTCCTCTGAAAGTCCCTCTCCCCTTGGCAGACTGTTTCCTTATGAGTTTTTCTTCAGCCTTCAGTGTTATCTAATAGGCTTCCTCTACTATTTTTGGAGACAGTAGACTTATTTCATCCTGAATGTCCATTCTGAGGCCATTCATATATCTAGCCACTCTCTCAGCTGTGTCTTGGGCTTCTCCAGCTCTTATACTCACCTTATAGAACTCTTCTGTATACTCTTTTACTGTCAAAGCTCTCTGCCTGAGATTTTGCATTTGCCTAAACAATGTCTGTTGATAGTTACTGGGTAAGAATTTACCTTTGAGCTTTGCTACCATCCTGCTCCAGTTCTTGATTGGCTGCTTGCCCTGTCTTCTCCTTTCCACCTGTACACCATCCCACCAGAGCGCTGCATGGCCCACTAATTTAGTGAAAGCAAACTTTACTTTCTTCTCCTCTTCCATTCCTTCATAATCGAAGAATTTCTCCATGATGTTAATCCAGTCAATCAGCTCTTCTGGATTTAGTCCTCCTTGATATACTGGTACTAACTGGTTCCATGGCCTGGCTGTGGATTTCATCACTGACTGAAAAATCTTCATCTCAGGAGAAATCTCTACTACTTCCTCCTCAGTAGCTTCAGCTTCGGGTTCGCTCACATCTCCATCATCTATATTCCTACCGGAGGTTAGTGCATCCAACCTAGCTCGCAGCTCCTCTACATCTTCCCTCAATTCGACATCCCCAGCATGTCGTCCTCTTCCACCACGTCCACGTCCTCGTCCTCTTCCAACCCTGAAAGCCATCCTTCTACTGCTCCTGAGATTTACTTCACCGCCAATTGCTCGCTCTGATACCACTAATGATGGACTGCTTGCTGGTTCCAATGACAATGTTCCGAATCTGGTTGCTATATCTTCTATGTCTTCAATTTGTTCCTTTGTCAATTCCTGGAGATCCTCAGTCATGAACTCTCTACTACTGCAATATATATAATGCTTATAAGATCTGTCACAAATTTATACTAATTCTTCCTTCTTGATTGGTCTTATCTGCTCACTGTTTGTTAAAGGAACAGTAGATATATATAATATGCGCACAAAATTCTTTTTCTACACAAATATATGAATGTGGTAACAATACTCCATGCAACCGATGGCGCACAGCCTTTCCACGGTTTTTACCCTGTTCCAATACACCATATAGGAATCGACAGCGCACAGCTTCACGGTTTTTAATACAATTTCATAGGACTTGCAACAGCGCACAGCTTCCTTTAAACTTCATAACCACACCATATCGTATTACAAAACAAACATTGTATTAAATCTATGGGAGAACAGCGCATTGGTTTATGGAGGGCATCACACAGTGTTGACAAAACCACAATTCAAAACCCTTAAGAAATCAATACAGTGTTTACAATCATAAAACCACACCCACGGTATATGGTAAATCCGATAACCACTGTGGATATTTTAATGGCAGTGTAATTGAATCTATTGGATAGTGCAAGGAACCAGTTTATTAAACAGCCACGGCATACATGTTTTAACACAGTTTCTCACATAAATTCTATAGGTATACAAATATACCATTGACAGTATATGCACAGCTTCATACATATAGCCTTGGCACCGCTTGTGTTTAATTTACAGGCATGCAATCTCAGAATCAAAAACGCGACCGCTTGGTAAATTAAAGCACACCCATCTTTTATTAAAACTATCAAAGTTATGAACAGCGTGGAGCTTCCTTTCTCCACAGCTAATTGATTTTTTTTTTCCCACCAGTTCGCGCTCCTATTCCTGGACCAAGACACTTATTTTTTTTCATGCATAAAAGAAAATTCTAATTCTAGACTCTTACCTGAAAAGAAACCTTTCCTACTTAGCAGCTGAGTTTTTCATCTTTTTCCTTCTTATCTCTAGCTGCCTTATTACAAAAGCAATTACATATAGAAAGTAGCAATACATAGTAATCTTAGCTTTTCCTTGTTTTTTCTCAACACTAATCTGGTATGCCTTATTCTATCTAGAAAAGATGGCATATTCTATTTCTAAATTTAACTAAAAAAACATGGAAAACAGCAAGCTAAGGATCCCACTCCTTGCCTGTAGATTTTTTTGATTTTTTATGGAATAAATCAGAAAATTTTTCCTCTGAATTAGATGCCCCTACATCACACAGATCCATCAAAGTCCAGAATTAACCATTATAAACTAGCCACTAGGAATTAGTTATTTAGTTAGTAAAATACTATTTATTAATTTTTTATTAAAGACTAGATGTTATAAATTAGACGCTTTATTATTATATATCTTTATTATTTATAATAATATTTATATAGTATAATATCATGAAAAATAATATAAATTTTATTTATATAAGGATCAGGTTAAAAATCATAAATAATTCTTATTCATTAATAATAATATTTATTTGATTAATGATTCAATAATTTAATATATAAACTATATACTTATTTTCTTTTAGACTATGCTCAAATTAGTCGTTTAATTGTTACATATATTAATTTCATTATAATTTAAACCATATTATTATTATTTTTTATTTTTATTTAAATTATATATCATATTTATAAATAGAATCATAAGGGGTTAAAACTTCTTCTTTAAAAAATTTTAACTGAAGAGAAACTTTAATTGAAGAGCACTTTAACTGAAGAGAAAACTATAAAGCTAGCCAGACAAAACCGATAATTCTCTATGACTCAAAATCTCTTCAACCAAAGATTTCAAGGGACAACCCTTCACTTTACCTAGAAGTTGGACGAAGAAGTAAGTCTATAGCCCTTAGACAGGTACGAGGAGTTAAGGTTCCATTTTCGAGAAAGCATACTCATGTAGTATGAAACCCTCCGGTGAAACATAATAATCCAAATCAACAACTTAATAAACAAAGGAATTGATGAATATATTGAAGATTGATATTCCAAGTATAAGGAAAAATTGATTACCTGTGTTGGATTGTTGCGACAAGACAACTCTTTTTGAACAGTAAGTGCTAGAATGACCTCTGCAGACCTAACAACAAGGCATATAGTCATGGCGAAGCTATAAAGGAGCAGAAATAACTTCCTCCACAATACAAAGAGGCATAAGAAAATCCTACGTGAAACCCTAAAGCCATGGATGAGAACTAGAAAGCTCTGTTGGACAGAAAGGGAAATGCCAAAACCACTCAACAAAGAAAATGTCAAAGGAGTTAAGTTTTTAATCAATGTTTTCTGATGGAGTATCCTTACAAAGGACTGTTGATGAGGAGACCTTCCCAAGAAGGTGCCCAATAGCTGGAAGGCAGTCAAAAGAACCCAGAACTCTGGTCCCACCAACTCTAGGGGGAAACCAAGTTCAATGTATTAGAATTTAGGTATAATAACCTTGGATTTATCCATTGAAATATAACCAAATGTTACAGTGAAATCATCAAAGTATATTATTTCAGTATGCAAAACTTCAAAGCTAATATTTACCATGTATAATAAACATTTATACTCTATGTAAGGATTGTACCTAGTAATTTAATCTATAGGTGACATGTGTAATCCTTTGGTTATTTATTACAATATATATAACATCAAATTTATTTATTTATTATTATTTCCACAATCATTTGCATAATGGTATTATCATGAGATGTGGCAAGTGGTATCAGAGTGCTCAGGTTGAAAAATGAGACCTTTGGAAATGAATGAATAACAATGTTTGTGATGTGCATAAACAAGGAGAGAAAAGCAGCCAACATGAGGAGGACTGGGCTTACACCACACAGACTTGTGAGAGGAACGTGACCAAAATCATTTCCAGAAGCCAATCCCAAGGTATGGGTATAGTTGGGAGAAGAGTTGCACAATGTGAATGCTACCATTTTTTAAACTGTACAAGAAATATAGGATGAAATGGATAGGTTGTGGGTAGAAAATGAAAGGATGATGTAAGAACAGGAGAAAATTATGAAGATTTTATCTGATAGACAGAATCAGTGACAACCAAATCCCAATCCTGAACATGGAAACCTAATTGGAGAACATGAATTCATAAATGAAAACTCAAAAAAAGAAAGGGGAGAATAAAATTGAGAGGAGGAATCTGATAATGAGTTAGATGAAAAAAATAAAAATAAAAAACAGAAAATTAAGTTTCAAGGAGAGTTTTGAAAGATCAATCCTCCCCTCTTTGATGGTGAATAGGAGGAAGTTGTCGAAGCATAGCTTATCAATATGAATAAGTATTTTCAATTGTATGAATATGATCACAATATAAAGGTTTGCTTAGCCATCTATGAGCTGCAAGAAAAAACCACCTTGTGGTGGGAGGAGGTGAAGATGGTAAATGGAGTAAATGAGTAGAACATAACTTGAAAAATTTCGAAAGTATTTCAAGGAAAAATAGTTGACTAAAAGATTTTACAATGAGAAGGAAAAATCGTTTCATGACCTTCGACTAGGTCAATTATCTATGGACAAATTCATAACAAAATTCACATCCTTGCTGCAATATGTTCCCTGCATACAAAAAGAGAAACGAAAAGTGTAGAGATTTATCAGCAGTTTGTTGCTATTCAAGAAGGAACATCTTGAATTTGACAATATGATGATCATGGATGAAGTTATAAAAAAGGCTCGTATATGTTATCAACAAAACAGATAAAAGGATGATGGAGGAAAGAGATGGTCTGATAAAAAGGTAATTAACTTTGCCTCTGGCAGTAAAGGAAATAAGACTGTTGTCAACGAAGGACCCCATAAAGGTCAACCAATGAGAAATATGAAGAGAAATAAGCCCTTATTCAAATTTCCAACTGAGTCCAAGACAAAATAATAATCTGGTAAAACTGAAGTGGAAATAACAACTATATTCCCAGTACAGTGCTAGCAATGTGGAGGACAACATTAAGTTAAAAATTGTACATAAAGCAAGGGAACTAAATCAAGTTGTGCAGATTCACGAAGCACCAACTATGGGAGAAGTTGCGAGGAGTATTCCTAAAATCAAAGATTCCCTCGAAGATCATCAAACATAATACCAACCAACAATTGTGGAATTCAATGGTCGACCGAACTATATCTATTTTGATTGATCTGGGAGCTACTTTGAGGTATATAAGTCCAAAAGTGGTTGAAGAATTTCATTTACAAGCTGTTAAATTTAAAAACCCTTGGCTAGTACAACTTGCCATAGGAGCAAAGAGAAGGGTGTTGTATAAAGTCAACAATTGCCCTCTAGGCAGTCCTAATAGGTATGGACTGGCTGGAGAAACGTTGTTCCCTCATTAATTATAAAGAAAAATCTATTAATTACATGGATGAAGAGGGTATGAGACAAGAAATTCAGGGTATACAAAGACCACCAAAAATAAGACTAGTAACAAATTCTCAATTAGAAAAATGTATTCTAAAAGGATGTCAGATTCCTGACATAAAGGTGGGTTATATCAATTCAATGGAAAAATATGGTACTTTAGAAGATACACCTGTGATACAATTTTTTCTAAATGTATTTTCGGAGGAGATTCCGAGACTGCCTCCAAAGATGAATATAGATTTTATTATTGAGTTGATCCTTGGAGTTTCCCCAGTATCCCAAGCCCCTTATCGCATGAGTGTACCAGAATTGGCCAAACTGAAAATGCAGTTATAGGAATTGCTTGATAAAAAGTATATATGCCCAAGTGCCTCACCTTATGGATCTCTTGTACTCTTCGTTAAGAAGAAAGATAGAACCTTACAAATGTGCATGGATTACCGATAACTAAACAAGTTGACAGTTAAAAATAAATAAACTTTACCTCGTATTAATGAATTGTTTGACCAAGTAAATGAAGAAGATATATCCAAAACAACCTTTAGAACTCGCTATGGGCATTACAATTTAATTGTGTTATTGTTCGGGCTAACTAACGCTACCATGACCTTTATGTGTCTAATGAACAACATTTCTCATCAATATTTGGATAAGTTTGTAGTGATATTTTTTAATGGTACATTGATCTATTCCTGGAATATAGAAGAACATAAGGGGCACCTACCAATTGTCCTGCAATCCTTGAGGGAGCATCAGTTGTATTCCAAGTACATCAAATGTGATTTCTTTAAAGAAAAAATTTGGTCTTTAGAATATATCATTACCAAGGATGAGATTGCGATGGACCTAGAGAAAATAAAAATTATATTGGAATGGATAGTACCAAAGAATGTAGCTGATATAAGATCATTCATGGGTCTAGTTGGGTATTATAGGATATTTGTTGAAGGGTTCTCCATGGTGGCATACCCCATTACCTATTTTCAAAATAAAGGGAAAACCTTCACTTGGACAACGGTCTATCAAAAAAGTTTTTACCAGTTGAGGCACATTCTTACTACCGCACCTATTTTAAGTACTGCAAGGAAGGTGTTGGTTGTGTGCTAATTCTAAAGGGCATAGTTATTTTTTATGAGTCTCCGAAACTTAAGGAGCATGAACAAAAGTATTTGCCTTACGATTTGGAGCTGGCGACAGTAATCCACGCATTAAAAATGTGCCGACATTACTTATTTGGTAAGATGTTTTTATTAATGATAGATCATCATAGTTTAACTAACTATTACAGGCAACCTACATTGAATGTTAGACAAGCCAGGTGGGTCGATTTCCTTAGCGAATTTGACTTTGAAATCAAACACTTAAAAGAAAAAGAAAACCTAATCATGGATGACTTAAGTCAGAAAGTAAATTGTATTTATGAAGTCTCTTTTAGTGAAGTGCATACCACTTTTAAAGAGAAGATTAAAGGAGTAGCAATAGAGGATCCTGAATATAAAATTTTATGGCAACAAGCTAATAGTCCAAATAGAAACAAACAACAACTAGGGTATGAGGAAAAACAAGAAGGTATGTTTATTAATAGAGGGAGAATTTATGTACCAAACTAGAAGAATATTAAACAATTAATTTTAGATTAATACCATAAAATTCCTTGTGCATGCCATCTCAGATATCAGAAATTAATCACTACATTAAGAAAGGAATATTTCTAGGCCAATATGAAAAATGAGGTGGCTGAATATTTGGCTCACTGTTTGGAGTGTCAAAAAGTGAAATCAAAACACTAGTACCCAGCTGGACTACTCGATGCATTGCCTATTTTGGAATGGAAATGGGAAACTATTTCCATTTTTTTTATTATAGGACTGCCTATGTCTAAAAAGAAGAATGACCCCATAATGGTGGTAGAAGATAAGTCAAGTAATTTTACTCACTTTATACCATTACAGTCTACTTTTAATGCCGTTCATATTGCTAACATATTCATGCAAAGTATTTTTAATCTACACGGAATACCAAGGGTTATAATTTCTGACCATGATGTAAAATTTACATCATCTTTCCAGAAAGCCTTTTCTGGATGTTTAGACACACAACTGCATTTTAGCACTGCCTATCACCCTCAAACGGATGGACAAACTGAGCGAGCGAATCAAACAGTTGAAGATATGATATGGAATTATGTAATGGAAAAACCATCTAAATGGGAGGATTATATATATTTAGTGGAGTTTGCTTACAACAACAATTACCATACATCCTTACAAATGAGTCCATTTGAAGTATTATACGGATGCAGGGGCAGGTCACCCTCAAGTTGGGGTGGCCCAAAGGATAAATTGATATTGGGTCTTGACATGTTAAAAGAAATGGAAGATGTGGTTAAAAAAGTGTGCTCAAATTTAACGACAGCTCAAGATTGACATAAAAATTTTGCTGACTCGAAGAGAATTTTTTTGAAGTTTCAAGTTGGATATCATGCTTACGTTCATGTACGAGCCAAGAAGAGTACCCTGCATTGGGCTGGGTGTGCTAAATTAGCATCCCAATTTTTCAGTCCTTTCCAATTCTTGGCCCGAATTGGACTTGTGGCTTATCAGCTTACTTTGCCCAGCCACATACGTGTGCGTAATGGTTTTCATGTTTCTATGTTATATATATATATATATGATCCCAACCATATAATCAATTGGAAGGATATACAGGTAATTAGATTATTTATAAGGGGCATAGTGTATTATAAATAATTGCAAGGGCAGACTACCAAAGGAAAGGGCGAACTAATTTTTTATTTTTATTTTTATATTATGTGTAGGTTGAACCGGAAAGTGAGTTCTTGGTTGAACCACTGGGTATACTCTATCGGAGAGAAGTAATGTTATGAAGACGATTTATCACTCAAGTTAAAGTGCAGTGGCAACACTTTGGACCAAAGGAGGCCACCTGGAAGGATGAACAGGTTATAAGGGAGACATTTCCAAATCGATTTACAGTAGAGAAACATCGAGACAATGTTTAATATTGGGGGGGAGGATGTGATGTCCCCAGTAATTGTAAATATTTAATTACTGCAGTTAAAAAAACTAGATATTATAATTATAAGTTTATATATTTATTATTTTGATTAACCTATGCATGATGTGAGTTTCTTCACAATGACAATCATGTAATTCTCACATTTCAGGTAGTTACAGTAGGTGGTTACCTATCCCTAACTACTTTCTTGAAGATTTATTCTCAAGGAAGAGATTAAGAGGGTATATGTACCTGAGGTCAAGAAAAAAGAGATGAAATTGAAGATAGCGTGTTGATATGTCAGACGGATTCATATAGCTAAGTCTGGTTAAGACCAAATAGTTCTGGTATGTTAAGACTATTAGTCCTAAAGGAAACATAATGCGTATGAGGAACAACTTGGGGGAGACTCAGGCTCGAAACATGGTCTCAAGTATGGGAGGAAATTTGGAAAATTATAGTCAAGCTTGGACTAAGTAGTCAACAGTAATTGCTACATAAATCAGGCAAGTATTTACTTATTTCTGAAAGTTAAACATATTGTTGAAATAAAGACATGTATTCTTTCAGAAAAGTTAAATGTGCTAATTTCAGTAAAGGCCTAATTATTACCAATAAAAGTATATAATGTGCATGCTAGCTATCTAACAGAAATTAGTCTAACCAAGGAAATTCTAAAGAGATAAAGAAGATCTGTAATTATATTAGTACTCATCCATTAGGGGAATCCACTTTCTAAGGATATATAATATACATAGTTCCTCAAAAAGCAGTAAACTAGTAATGTAGAAAGTCTGAGAACTCATCAGAATGGATTTAGAAAATTTCAAATGGAGAGAGATACTATTCTGGAAAATAAATTAATTAATACTCCTTACAGAAAACCTAGATATATGAAAAGAAAGTATAGATCATGACCCTTTTAATGCTTCATTAACTAAGAAAATGCAAGAAACGAGCATCAATTTTAAACCCTAAGGAGAAATCAAGCCTACCGAAAAATTACTGAACTGAAATCGAGAAGAAAAATACCTCTTATGGAAAAGAGAGAACCGAAGCTGGAAATAAGGTCAAACAAACAAGCTTTATTCTTAAAAACTGCCTTTCAAAAAACAATTGAAGTTCGAACCCAAAACATTAACCCCAAACGAGCATGGGCCATTTGGGTAAAATATAGCAAGACTCTACTGTGAAATTATCAGAGATTTATAGTAAATTAATAAGTATTGTTCATGTTGGGACGCGGGTAGAAACTCCAAAACTGCATACAGACACAAATACTGAAATGACATGATATGGAACATATAAGAAAATTCGAGACCATAATAGTTGAATGTGGGTAAACAACGAATTCTCTCTTTAAACAAAGAAGGAAAACCAGTTCAGATGAACACTATAGACCTTTGTGTAAAGAATAGAACTATGCAATGATAGAAGCCCTTTCCATAAATGCGCAAACCTTGTAACTTTCAAAATATAAGGCACAAAAATTAATAGTAACAAAGCTCTGCTTCTAACTATAAAACTCAGAATGTAAATTCACCTTCTTCCGATTGGTATAATCTTAAATATGCTTTACTTTACAATGGGAAGATGCAAACCCAAATCAAGTTGCATGCCTAGAATCCTTTAAATTGGAAACGATGGCACTATGCTCAGAAGAAAAAGGAAAACTATAGTCTCAGAGCATCTTGACATACAACAAGATATAAGTCTGAGAGTACTTTAACTGAAGAGAAACTTAAGAAACTAGCGAGACAAAACCGATAACTCTCTATGACTCTGAATCTTTTCAACCCACGATTTCATGGGACAACCCTTCACATTACCCGGAGGCTAAACAAAGAATCAAGTGTGCAACCCTCAGAGGGGTATAAGGAGGAAAGGTATTGTTTCTGAACAAGCATACTCATGCAGTATGAAATCCTCCAGTGAAACCTAATAACCAAAATGAACCATTTATTAAAGAAATGAATTAATGAATATATTGAAGTGCGATATTCCAAGTATAAGGAAAAATCGATTATCCGCACTGGATTACTGGGACACTGTGTCTCGTTTTGAGAAGTGAGTGCCAGAATGATCTCTATGGACCTAATAGCCAGCCACACAATCATGGTGGAGCTATGAAGGAGCAAAAAGAACTTCGCCAACAATACAGAGAGGCAGAAGCAAAACCTGCATGAAACCCTGATGCTATGGGCCAGAACTGGAAGGCTCTGTGGGACAGTAAGGGAAATGCCAAAACCACTTAACGAAGAAAATGTCAAAGGAGTTAAGGTTTCATTGAACAACATCTGGTGGAGTCGCCTTATGGAGGACCGTTGATGAGGAGACCTTCCCGAGAAGGTTCCCAATAGCTAGAATAGAGTCAAAATAACCCTGAACTCTGGTCCTGCCAACTCTAGTGGGAAACCAAGTTCAATGTATTAGATTTTAGGTATAATAACCTTGGATTTATCCATAGAAATATAACCAAGTGTTATAGCAAAATCACTGGAGTATATTATTTATGTATGCGAAACTTCATAACTAATGTTTACCATGTACAATAAGCATTTATACTCTCTGCAAGGCTTATACCTAGTAATTTAATCCATAGGTGACAGGTGTACTGCTTTGGTTATTTATTATAGTATATATGAAATCAATTGTTATTATTATTATTTTTACAATGATTTTTATAATGATATTATCAAGAGATGTGATAGAAAAATTTTCACATATTTATTAAAATTTTGTTAAAAATATTATCTATAATGAATAAAAATTTAGCATGCAATTTAATTATTATTTATGATAAGATTAAAAGGCTTACTTTATGTTGTGTCTCAGTAGTTAAATTGGCAATGGGTGTGGGTAGTCTTGAGTTCAAATCTTGTGGTACTCCCCGGATGCTTATTTTATATATCATTTCATAATTCTAATATTAAAAAATTCATAAAAATTAACTAAACTATATCTTTATTTTATATGCATTTAAAGAAATAGCTAACAGGAAACTTAATGATGGAGATTCACCCCAACTTAACTATAGAGTTTTTTAACTTGTAAATAAGACTTATTATAATATTATGTGACAATACAATGTCTTCTCATTATCAAATGTCTGAAAAACTGTAAGTTATTTCATGTGACACTTACTGATATGTCATTTTTTCCTAATTAATCAATTTAATTAAAAATATAGTAATTGCATCATCTCAATCTTTAATCTATAGATACTACAAAAAAAGTATTCCAAAATATTGAATATCTATTGCTCACTTAATAATTATTTCTAATCTAAATAAAATTATATAAATGGAGATTACCAATCACATAACTATAAGCACAATTAAAATTTAAAATTAATTTAAACTACCAAAATGTGGAGAAAAAAAGAAAACCAACTTCACTTTTTTTTTTTTTAAAGAAATCCAAATATACATATAAGTATTTCTGATTAATGACATTGTTAGGATTTGGTCCATGTTTCAAACCAACTAATGTGGTCCATCCTTAGGGCAAGGTCCTGAGGGTCGACCACATTAGTTGGTTTGAAACATCAACCAAATGCTATCAATGTGATTAATCCAAAAGACTTATATCTACATTATAGATCACAAAAGTCTTAGATCTAACAAATCCAAATATATTTTGTCAACATAATAATTCACCCCAAACTTTTACCTCATAAATCACACCATGGACATTATAAGACATTAGGCAAGGGTAACATTTACATGTGAATAAAGCAGTTAGCGATATTGAAATCCACTCTTTTTTTAGTGATACACCATGTCCATCTTAAGCCAACAACCAACATTTTGACACATATAGTCGAATGGGTTGTCCGTGGTCTTTGTTTTTTTTTTAAGTTATAGTGATAATTATCAAGAGATGTTGATGTATTGTTAAATAGCATTTTAGTTAAAGTTTACTTATTGTTGTCTCCCTGGGTAGCTCAAGTGGCGATGGCTGTGGAATGAAGTCTCACCAAACTGGAGATCTTGGGTTAAAATCTTGTACTACCCTCTCCCCATTGCAGGGTGAATAATGGACATGTAAAATCCAAAATGAGAGAGTCCTACCATGCTTAACCAAAAATAAATAAATAAAAATTGACTTATTGTTAAATAATATTTTAATTAAAATTATATTTGGGTTTTTTTATTAAGATTTTATATCTTGTTTAGAAGTTTTTAGTCTAGTTGAAAAAATATTTTAATAATCTAAAAGATATAGTTTTTCTAATTTGTTATTTTAAAAATAAATAATGCTTATATTATTATTATTGTTATTCAATTCTAAGGTCACAATGATGCTAAACACCAAATTGGTGTATGAGATGCTTTTGTTTGTGGGACAAGGGACCACCTTGGGGCATAGTGATTTGACTGCTTAGTCTACGAATCTGTGACCTCTTAGGATGAAACACATGCGCTTAACCATTAGGCATACTCAAGTTGTTTAATTATCAGATTAGTGTTTTGTTTTGCTTGTTATTTTCGAGTGTAATTAGATACCTTTATTGAATGATTGAAAATCCCTTATTTTAATCTAATGTTTATCTTATAGGTATAATTGAAAGATGCTAGCATATTATTGTAGCCTCCTTTATATAAATTGATAAAATTTCAAATATTAACTACTCTACATCTCTAATTCTATGTTTACCCTTTTACAATAGCTAATCCAATCATGAAATTACCTTTGAAAATTAAAAAATAATAGTCAAAAAATGGCATCATGAACTAATAGTGGTCAACTAGAAAATTGATTACTAGAGTTATGCCTTTGGTAGGGACTAATAAGGGACACAGTGCAATTTATTTTTTTATTACTTAATTTAAGATGGCATGTAAGAAAATATGTAATCTTTTTCTTGAGTTTTTTTCTTATAATTTATTTTAAATATTAATATAGATCCATGCTAGGTAAAAATTTAGTAAGCAGCAAGATTAAATTTCTTGATGCAAACTATTTTTAGAGTTGAAAACATAAAAAAATGTTTACATCTCGAAAGCATTGGTCCCTCTCATTGCTTGATCCATGGTTATACACACACAACTTGTGTAATTTTTCATTGTTTAAACTGCATTTTTTAAATACATGAATGGATTTAATGGCTTGAAAATCCTCTTAGGACCTGGATCGTGTAGAATACACAACTTAAAATTGTTGACCACACAACTTAAACTTGTAAACTTGATAGAAAAAAATTATCAAGTTTTATCAAGTTTTACAGTTGATCATTAAATGAAGTAAATGTAGAAATGAAAAAATCCCAATGTGTAAAAGAATACTCATTAGTGCAACTTGTTAACATAATGCATTATGTTGCAAAGTTACATCATTAACATTGTTCAATTAATGAGAGCATGTTAATAACACATTAAATGATATGTGATGCAAGGTAGAAATATCATCAAAATAACATAATAGCAAAAGACATTTTGTTAACACAATGCATTATGTTGCAATGTTGCATCATTAACATTGTTCAACTAATGAGAGCTTGTTAATAACACATTGAATGATGTAATTTCTGACGTCATCCAAGGTAGAAATATATCAAAATAGCATAATAGGAAAACACATAAATGAACATTGATGCACCCTAGAAATTTCGAGGGAAAAATTAACAAACATTTATTTTATTAAACATTTTGTGAGGGAGTTCACTCATATAATGGAGTGAACCGTCTAACTGTATGGTAGTTAAAAATTTCCTTTTTGGTCTTTTTCCCATGAATTCATGGACTCACCAAGTTTCCTTTGAAACAAAATAATTAAAATAACTTTGAGACTTTTCAAAGTTCACTTAGGCTTTACACTAAACCAATAATTTATTAGGCCTTGAGTAGTAAAATCAAATAACAATAATGAAGAGATATTTTATACTAACTGAGGGTGCTGCATCTTCCCTCAAGAAGAACATTGTACTTAGTGTTTCTTATCCCTTTAAATAGACTACAATATGCCTTCGTGCATATAATATTTATTCTCATCTCCTCAGGTAACATCTCTGGTCTAAAGTGCTTCTACTGCACTTAACCTGGGTAACCACTTTCTTTTGTAGCATCAATTTTCTCTTATTGAGAATGTATAGAGGTTCGACCATAATTCTTCCGTTGAGTTCGACCTACATCCATAAATAGTATGGTCATTAGCTTTCCATTATTTAAGAAAATATATATTTAATATTTATGGCAAAATCCATGGTTATTGTTTATATACCCATAAAGGGTCATCAACATTAATGACAACCCAATAAGAGTCAGTAACTTGTACTCATTAAGAGTTAGAAACATTATGATAAGCTCAGGATTATACATTATTCTTCTTACCCAATGGCTATGTCAATGGGTTGACCCCACCATGTGGTTACAGTATAAGTTTCATATTACAGAAGTAATATGTTCATAAACGATTTATAGTTGTTGTATGTTATAAGATATTGCAACTACTTTATTTTGTACTAAATAGTAGTATTACACCTTTATCTTAGTTCAGTCATTATATTCATGTTACCCATGCACAAGTAGAGTTTTGAGCTAACTCCCCTTTTTCTTGCCATATTCTAAATGGCCATATTGTTGTCTTACTAATGCCTATTATGGGCTATTTTTGCAATTTTATTTGATGCTAACCAAGGGTCAATTTTGTAGTATTTTCAATTTTGGTCCTCTTGTCATCATATATTACAAGTTATTGATGTAAAATCATACACAATTTTGCTTCCATGTACAACCATGGGGTTTCTCCTTCTAGTGCTCATATGCATATGGAATCTTCATACTCACTTGGTTACCATTGTTTTATAAATTGAAACACGCACTGCTATCCACTACTATCCAAACCTTATATTTTATATATAAGGTCTAGTGGTATATTAATAGATAGTAGCTCTATCCCAATTTTGTAATAATTTGTTACCTTATTATACTCTCACACAAGAATTGATGCCTGTTGTCATCTCAAGGAAGGGTTTCTTATCTTATTCTTTAGGTACCACCATACTTCTATGATATCACACATGTCACAACAAAACATTACCAAATTCAAGAGAAATCACTTCAAGTCACTACTTTCATGGTAAATATTATCTCATCCCTGTGCAAGGGAAACTAATTATGTCCATGTTATTTTTGTGGGTTGTTTCATACAAATATTTGGTTTTTACCCAAACATGGGAATTAGCTAATTATATTATCAAACTACTCCCATAGTAATCATATTCATTATTATCATTATTTTTATTTAAATTCAAGGAATATTTTTTATTATTTATTTCCTATCCTCCTTTTTGTTCTGTAAGTCTTCCAATAGACCATCAAAACTTAAACTTCAAGGTAATACTCAAATAAACCACTATGATAATTCAAGGGAACAACAAAGAGTATTACTTGCATGCTTACAATCTTGAAAAATAACAAATTACATTATCAAATTTATCTCTGCACTACTCCAGCACTGATTACTTATGGGTTTCCACAACCAACAACTTGAGTTTACACCCCTTCCAGTACTACAATTCACTGGTTAAGATATCTAGGGTCAGATATGCCATGATTACAGGGGCCTTCCCCTTGCATAGTCCATGCCTACCAACTCCCCCAATACATCATGTTAGTGTGGTTGTCTTGACATATTTGTTTTTTCTTTGTATACATAGGTTCATTGTGACCAATCACTCAATCAACTCCACTTATGTCTATAAAATTCATATTAAAGTTCCTATAGATAATTATTTGGGTAACATGGGTGGGTGGCACAATGCACCTTTCACGTCATCACATTAAATGAAAACAAGCATAGGATACGCTTACTTAATGTGCTACCAAGATTCTAGCTTAATTTTTGCATGATTAGGTGTCACACCTCCATTTTTGTTACCTTACCAGGCTACCTGCCAATTACTAGCCACACCCTGTCTGTACCTACTTTAAGACAACAATTTTTTAGAAGTATTTAATATCCATGTTTGTTGTTGTGGGTATAATTTCATTTTAAAGAATCCAACCAACAAAGATCCGATTAAGAATTTTATTGTTACAGTTTGTAACTGTATCATTTGGTGTTATCATATATAAAAACAAAACTAGTGGTTCTACTAAATTTTCAATAGAATTTAGCATGCATCTATTCTTGTTCATCATACAGTAACCATTTATATCAAATATTTATATATTGGATTTACAATTAATAGTCATTTCAATCAACCACAATTCACTTGTCATATTATGTTTATCCTATTTAACTTTCCATTCGCAAGGTGATTATATAATAAACCATTTAGCGAATCATTATGTGATTCAACATTGCGAGTGTGTAACTCACAAATTCTTAAGCCCCCTACATCTGCAAGTTGCAAGAATTTCAAAAAATACCTGCATCTATATTTCAAGGTCACATTAATCCTCTAGAAGATTCCATCGTCCAAAAAATGGCTCTAATCTTGCTCTCTTTATACTTCCTAATTTTGATGTAAAGTGGATATCCTTGTGGTTCCAACAACACTCTTCTGATATGCTCTATATTTATTTTTTATCTTCAAGTAGATCATGTTACTCTCAACTCAAAAACCTCAGTTATGTTCCTTCATTATGTCTGAGTCAAATATTCTTGTCATCACAAATTATCATAGATGTCTTATCGCAACTTACCTCCACTTCGCTGGTTTTTTTAGACAAGAATATTATTAAGGAGTATTGCTACAATTCTCTATTTCCTGAATATTTTATTTATTGATGTTTTTTTGGGATTGTTTGAAGAGAACTTATTGACCTTGTTCCAAGACACATTTCTCATCCTTTTCTAATTCAATTCTTGTTATTTTTTTTTACTTGAAGAATTCAGGACTATTTCTCTTTCAAAATATAATAACCATAATACCTTACTTACACAAGAAACATTGAAACATTATAAATGGTATAAATATATGTAGAATCCCCCATGTTGATGGTGTATGCCAAACATTCTATCGTTGTAACCAGTCTTCAATGGCTCCCTTTAAAAGACTTTTTCATGTGAAATCACATTAAGTCACTTATTAGTTTAGACTTTATTTTAATCCCTCATGCTCATGAATCCTATAAATGATAGTTACTATTGCATAGGATTTATTTATAATTTAATTATAGTGTTGGCATATATATTTGTATTTTTGTTATCATTATTATCTATGATTACCATTTGACTTTCTAATGTTTAACTTGGTAAAAAGGAATCCTCCACTTCCTATCAATCACCGAAGATGAGTCAACTACTCATAATTATATTTATGCTTTATATACATATTTGAATCATAAGATTCCTTAGTCAACATCCAACATGGGTGCCAAGAGGTAGTTATACCAATCAAATGATTATTTTTATGATTGTATCTAACATAACAATTAGGTATTACTAACTTTGCAACCAATAAAACCCTTCATCTCTTTTGTATGAGTCTCTTTCCTCCACAATCTTATATCAAAATTTTAATTCTAAAACATCTTTAGTGTTGATCTTATAATTTGTAATAAACAAAAAGGTCTTGCAAATAAAAAAAAGGTAATCATTATATAAATATCCCTAAATGTTTCAGGGTGCAACCCCCTACCTTCCTAGTTAACATAACCATTTGATATTTTTTTGATTGTTTAACAATATAGGACTTGATACTTTATTTATGCCAATATATGTCTCTTACTTTGTTTCACATATATACTTCCTTATAGTGACGAACCATGACTTATTTATTTATTTTTTATTTTTTATTTTTTTTCTTCAGGTATATTCAAGGCAAGATTCTTCACTCCTCATTGTCATGAATTTTGTCACAAAATTGATTTGGTTTCTTATTATGGTTCATTTTCATCTCTTAATCATTAATTTATACCTCCGATTTTGTATTTTTTGAAAATGTAAAGGTGTAAAGGTTTTTCATATCTTACATTATTTATCTTTGTGGGAACAAATTAGTTTGTTAACATTTTACATTATTTATCTTTGTGGGAACAAATTAGTTTGTCAACATTTTCCTTTAATCAGGCCAGAGTGTTGAACCCTTCATCTCTTATACCCCTTGTAACACTCATACCTACACTACTCATAAAATTTGGAAAAGTAATTTACTCCGTGGCTCCATAAATCTATAAGCATTAATCAACCCTTTACTTTAAAATTACTTAAATTATCATGCATATAAATTTGACGTACAACTGGATACATTTATTGTTAAATGCCTTACTATGATTTTGATTGCCGTATACCAAGAATTGACAATAGTCATTTATAGTTTCATTGTTTTGATATTTATGATGTAAATGAAATACAAGGCTTGTCCCTTAGACACCTATACATCTTTACATTGCATATTCAATTTCTTAATTTAATTTATGTGACCTTCTCGGCATCTCCACCATCCATGTGTTTCTTAATTCGATGATCAAAATAGGGCACGTTTCCATTCTGCTAACTACCCTCACCTAACTATAGGTGCAGGTTTTCCCTCTAGTGCGCTACCATGATATTCTATAGGATTCCTTCCCTTACCTACATAGCCAGTTTTACGGGACGATGGGTTCTGGAGGATTTTATAATGAATCTTTTTCTCACATCTCAGTGTAAGGCTCGTAGTCCAAAGACGACACTAGCGTTTCTAGCAGGATACACGACCATGGCCCCTTCTTTAGGTGCAGGTACTCTCCCTTTACTCAAGAACTATAATTGTCTAGCTGTTGTTTTATAGACAGTCTAGGTAAACTAATTTCTCTTTCCACTATTTGTATGACAACGACAGAGGGTCTGCATGCCGATTTCAGGTAACTGACTAGATTTTTTTCATTCTGAATGAAATACTGCCTAGTTATGTTTTCATTATGAAAGACATATTGTACTTTTATATAAATTCACATTTCTCTCCCACCACAAACATATGTCATATTGTACTTTTATATAAATTCACATTTCTCTCCCACCGCAAACGCATATGTGAAAAATCATCATTCGTTTCTATAATAACATAATACATCACACATTTCAACGGAATCTTTATCTTTATCCTTTATGTAACAGCAAGATACATTACCCTACTTTGGAAAGTCAAAACAACAATAGTTTACTTATCTTTCACAAAAATTGCTGGTGGACATTCACTGGGAAAATAGACCGAACCTCCCTAACTGTGAGAATGCCAATTACATCCAATCCTCTCTCCCCAGCTTCCAATTCCCAAATAGTTTTCTTTGACAGTGGCCTAGAATAATTAGTTCATGGACATCAAGACCTCTCCAGTCGAGCTCAGAACTCTTAAACTCACATGCATATACCCAAGGAATTCCACTGGCTCCCTACCCAGCTCAAGAATTTCCTTTGTTGGTAGCACTCTACTAGCCTTCACAACATCATATATAAGGCTTCCACACTTCTTTCTGTCACTACCCATACATAGTAAACAAAAAAAAAAATTTCCTACTTACCACATTTATCAAACTTCACATTCCATATTACTATGTGTTTGAGGTAAAAATATCACCTGCGTATTATAATGTATTAATAATTTGTGCACTAATATTTGGAGGCGATAATTGTTATAATGTTTACACTTTAGAATTGGCGGGACGGCTACGTCACTTTGGCATTCCCGCTGCCACCTGTCCCCTGCACTTTATTACTAAATTACTCTGACAGACTTGGGAATCCGGAGAGCGATCCACTTGCAGTCCGGACGAGGACAGTTGGACTTCTCGGGATTTCTTCTGATACAATTCTTGGGGAACTGACTGTGGTAGCTGAGGGCAGTAAATGCCACAGCTAAGCCCGCCACAACCTCGGGATCATCCTTGTAATAAACGCTTCAGATCTGATCTATGAAATCTACGGTGGTAATTAGTTTGTGCTGATTGAAAAGGTTCACTTAGGGTTTGGGTCTGCCATCTGCAAGGGCGGCTTTGCAAACAGCGTTCTCTCGAAGAACAGTTCTCGGTCGATTATGCCTTGGCATACTTAGCCTGCTCCGAGTTCCGCCTAGAACCATCCGTTGCCTGCACTGGACGACCCTCTTTGGACGAGGATGATGCCAATATTTCTCGGCGTTTTAATGGCATAACTTCCATTCTACCCCAAGTGACTGTTGTTTGTTTTTAACAGGTCTGAAATTTCTTCTATCGTTTGTTTACCATGGTAGAATGAATTTGTTGGCGCAATGTGTTTCTGTTCCAGGATACCAGGCATGGAGGTCTGCGATGACAGGAGTTTACAGGGTTTCAATCCATCCACGAACGCCGGGTAAGTTACCCTAGCCACGGTCTTACAATTTATTTAGCTCGAGTTCGATTTCCTGAACCTTATTTCTTTCAATGCCAGGAGTCTATTCTGCTTCGTTATGGCTTGCTCGAGCTGTGAAGCTCTCGACGGGGCATTTATGTTACTGGGGGGGTTCGTCTCATTTGTGAAACCCTGAGTGGTTTTATAATTTGTAGTCAGTCGGCAGACTTGTTCATTTATACTTTATTGGAACCTTTGGTTCGGTGTATTATTTGATTTCAGGACTATACGGTAATGCACTTCTGTTATTTATATAAACTTGACTCTCCTATAATGCATTGTCGGTTAAGGTTAATGTCTCTGGTTTTGAGCGGTCTATTATTGCTTCTTGGTTATTTATCTTGTTGTATGGTTTTCTCATGAGGGTTTTACGATATTTAGCATTCGTCGCCTTGTATTACAGGAATACTCCTATTTTTCCATGGAGAACGACTCCGAACATTATAATCCTAAATATGAATGTTGGTTGTAATTACAGTTGAGATATCCGTTTAGTTATCGATTTGTGTTTACGGATCACTCTGTAGATTCTTACACCAGGTTTATGCATATCTTATTTTGATGATTTCTTTACCCCAGGAAATCTGTCCGCGGCTTATAGATTATCCATGCATATGCTTTTCCTCTGATTGTATACAGGGTTCCATCGATAGTTTAACTGCAAAGGTTATTTTGTGACTCTCTGTTATTATATATATATATATTTACAGGTCATTTCCCTTTTTCAAGTGTATTATATCAGATGTTCCCGTCTCGGTCACTTAAGGTCTTCAGTTAATTCTTTCTGTTTTCGCATCTGTACCATGCTCAATCTAGTTACTTATGCCTCGTAGTAGGAGCGTTGGGCGCACTAAAGGCCAGTAAGCTCCTCGGCGTTAAGGCTTGCAATTCTGTTCTTTAATGTTGCTATATGTGCTAGTCTGTAAGTTATAATGGAACCCAGTTCTTATTTTACCAAGCTCTCTACTGTTCGCTGTCTTCATGTAGTACTTGCATGGAATAGTAATGTTTTATATTTTACTTGGTCGTGTTCTACGTTTTCCATATATAGTATTATATCTACAGGTTTATTTTCGATATAGTACTCGTTATTCTCAGTGATATCCTCTGAGTTTGTCCGATGATTACTCAAACTGAGGAATACCCTACCAGATTTATCCAATAGGATAGATAACCGATTCACTCGGTTTCATTATGTATATTTTCTTATTCACTGTTAGAAACCGTCCTACAGATTTGAAATTAATTCTCATTACCATTAATAATAACCCTCGCAGGCTTACAATGAACTCTCAATTACAGTTAATAGTAACCTTCATAGATTCACCATAAATTCTCATTTACAGTTAATCATAACCTACACATATTTACTATGAAATCTCATTTACAGTTAATAATAACCTTCACAGATTTACTATGAAATCTCATTTACAGTTAATAATAACCTTCACAGATTTACTATGAAATCTCATTTACAGTTAATAATAACCCTAACAGATTTAAAAAGAATCCTTCAATAAATATTGTAGTCATAATGTACTTACCTGTACTATGCTTGCTTTATTTTCTGATCCCTTCCAAACTAGAGAGACTCATTTAAAGCTTGTTATCCTCCCAACCACGAGATCAGTCATTCAGATCTGATTCTCTCCCCCAAGCTCACTTGCAGGCCACTGCCTTCAGCAAGGTGAGGCACGCTAATAGCGATGTAGAGTAACGCATAGCAGTGCTGGTACCATCTGGTCCTCACCAGACATAGCACTCCTTTTTCTAGTTCTTGTCTCTCTACTTTCTCCTGTCTGTTCCTTAACAGCCCAGGTCCCTTTTCTTTTTCCATTTCTATGGAAAGAAAAAGTAGTTAGGGCTGCCCCTTGTTTGCTGGCAGCCGTTTCTTTTAATTAGACAAGAGGAAGTAAATAACTTTTCTCATAAGGCTATTTACAATATTATTTAATCCATCATTTGAACTAATAACATTTCCACATAAATAAAGTAATAATTCCGGTTTTCATATTTACCTAGCATGGTAATTTAGAAAATTATTCATATAACTGTTTGGCCATTACATCTCCTCCCCCTGAGATTGGACACCGTCTCGGTGTCTTACAGTCATGAACAGGTCTAGATATGTTTTCTTCATCAATTCTTGGTCTTCCCAAGTGGCCTCCTCAGGCCGAAAATGTCGCCATTGTACCTTAACTTGGGTAATAACTCGTTTCCGTAGCTGCACTTCTCTCTGGTCGAGAATGCTCAGCGGTTCGACCAGTACTTCTCCTTCCGGTTTGATCTGCATCACACAATTCCCGAATTAGTTTCATTTCAAATGGAATTCTTGTTGAATCTTTATTATAACAATAACCCCACCTATATATCCTGCCATCGGATTACATGCTTAGGGTCATACACATACTTCTTTAGGACTGAAACATGGAATACGTTATGGACCCGGATGTGACTTGGCAAAGCCAGCTGGTATGCCACTGGTCCGACCCTTGCCAAAATCTGAAAGGGTCCACAATATCTGGGCGCCAATTTAGCACAACCAGCCCACTGCAATGTACTTCTCTTGGCTTGAATCCGAATATACACATGATCCCCAACCTGAAACTCCTTAAATCTTCTTTTCCGATTAACGAAATTCTTTTGTCTATCCTGAGCCGCCTTCAAATTAACACGCACTCTCTTTACCATGTCCTCCATCTCTTTAAGCATTTCAGGTCCTAAACTTAATTTATCCTCAGGCCCTCCCCAGCTGGAGGGTGTACGGCATTTTCGTCCATACATAACCTCAAATGGACTCATTTGCGTTGAGGTATGATACCCATTGTTATACGCAAATTCCACCAAATGTAAGTACTCTTCCCACCGTGTGGGTTGTTGCATAACATAAGCCCTTAGCATATCTTCTACTACTTGGTTCACTCTTTCCATCTGTCCATCAGTTTGCGGATGGTAGGCTGTGCTAAAGTTCAGATGAGTACACAAATCAGTAAACAGTGTCTTCCAAAAAGCTGATGTGAATTTCACATCCCGATCGGAGATTATTGTTTTTGGAAGGCCATGCAATCTGAACACATTCTACATAAAAATGTGGGCGATTTGTGCAGCTCTGTATGTAGATTGCACTGGTATAAAATGTGCAGCCTTACTTAATTTGTCCACTACTACCATAATGGAATCATTTTTTTTCTTTGTTCTAGGTAACCCCGTAATAAAATCCATGGAGATGATTTCCCATTTCCATTCTGGAATGGGCAAGGGTTGTAACAGTCCTGCTGGATGCTGATGTTCAGCTTTAATTTGCTGACATTCTAAGCACCGTGCCAAGTATTCCACAATATTTCTCTTCATTCCTGGCCAGAAATATTCCTTCCGGATTATTGTTATCATCTTTTGATAACCCGGGTGGCCAGCATAATGGCTGATGTGGAACTCGTCCATGATCAGATTTTTAATTCTACTTTGATTGGGCACATATATTCTTTCCTTGAAGTAGATTAATCCAGCATCATCTATCGTATATTCTTGTTGACTGTCCCCTCTGACAGATTGCTGTATTTGCTGTCTTAACTGCTGATATTCTGCATCTTGGTCTGAAGTTTCTTTTATTATGTCTAGAAAGGGGTTTTTCCATCCACTAATGGAAACTTCATACAAACTTTGTATTTTCCTGCTTAAAGCGTCTGCCTCTCTGTTTGCTTTCCCTTGCAAATGTTTTATATCAAAGTCGAGCAGCAGAAATTTCCTGCCCATAAGATAATGCCGCCACATCTTCAGAGCATGTATAATAGCAGCCAGTTCCAAGTCATAGGCAGAATATCTCTGTTCATGTTCTTTCAATTTACGTGACTCATAAGCAATCACCTTACCTTCTTGCATTAAGACTCCTCCGAATCCTTCCTTACTTGCATCTGTACAGACCACATAATCCTTATTAGGATCTGCTATACTGAGAATAGGTGCCGTGGTGAGCAAATTCTTCAGTTGCTCGAAACTTTTCTAGCAATTTGGGGTCCATTGGAATGACTTTCCTTTATTCTGTAATGAGGTAATGGGGAAAGCTACTTTGGAGAAACCTTCCACGAATCTCCTATAATAACCAGCCAATCCCATGAAATATCGGACATCCGCTACATCTTCTGGCACAAGCCAGTCCATTATGGCCTTTATCTTTTCCGGATCTACTGCAATTCCCTCTTTTGTGATCACGTGACCCAAATATTGGATCTCCTCCTTAAAGAAATCACACTTACTAAATTTTGCGTACAACTTGTGCTCTCGAAGGGTCTGTAATACCATTCGAAGATGTTCATAATGTTCTTCGATTGTACGTGAATATATTAATATGTCATCAATGAATATCAGCACAAAACGGTCCAAGTATGGATGAAAAATGTTGTTCATTAAGCACATGAAAGTTGCAGGGGTGTTGGTTAGCCCAAATGGCAAAACCACAAATTCGTAGTGTCCATACCTTGTTCTAAAGGTTGTTTTAGTGACGTCCTCTTCCTTAATTTGGATTTGATGATATCCTGATCGCAAATCGATCTTGGAGAACACCGTTGCACCTTTTACTTGATCGAACAACTCATCGATCCGAGGTAAGGGGTACTTATTTTTTATGGTCAACTTATTCAATTGTCTGTAATCGATACACATCCGGAGAGTACCATCCTTCTTCTTGACAAATGAAACTGGAGCTCCCCATGGAGACACACTAGGGCAAATGTACTCCTTGTCTAATAACTTCTGCAACTGCATCTTTAATTCTGTCAGTTCAGGTATACTCATTCTGTAGGGTGCTCGTGACACTGGTGCTGCTCCAGGTACCAACTCAATGGTAAAATCTATATTTCTTCACAGCAGTAGTCCAGGAATTTCCTCTGGAAATACATCTGTAAATTCTTGGTTTATAGGAATGTTGTTCAAAGAAGCTGATTTATCCTTGGAATCCGCATATCCCACCTGAATAGTGTAAACTTGACACCCCTTCTGTATACATTTTATCAGTTGGTTTGCAGTTATCGGGCGAACTTGCACTGGTTGCTTTATTCCTTGCATTTCTTTCCTATTTCCTTGCTGGTATCAGTAGTAAATAACTTTTCTTTTGCAATCAACTAATGACCAGTGTTTTTCTAACCAGTCCATTCCGATTAGGATGTCATAGGAGTCGAGAGGGAGTACGTTCAGATCAGCTGTCACTGGCTGGTCTGCTATGGTAAATGAGTAATTGTTGACTTTGGTTGTTACCCGTCGCTTGGCTCCAGTAGCTAGTTGCACTAGCCAAGGATTTTTAAATTTAACAGATTGTAAACTACATTGTTCCACTACCTTTGGGCTCACATAGCTTAACGTAGCCCCAGGATCAATTAAAACAGATATGGTAAGGTTTGAGATTTTACCTTCGAATTCAACCATGGTTGATTGATATTCTGCCTGACGGTCTTCTAGAGCCACGTTAATCCTGGGTATACTGCGACCAACTTCGCCCACTGTTGAAGCTTCATGAATTTGGGATAGTTGTTCGGTTCCTTTTCGCTGTGGACAATTTTTAATGTGGTGAGGTCCCCCGCAACCCCAGCACTGCACCGGGGGTCTTGTTGTACCTTCGCTGTCTAGTCTTGGGTGCTGTTCGCTGACCTTGGACTCATTTGTAGTTCTAAACTTAGAGGTAGCTCTGGATGCAAATCTGCTATTTGTTCCTTTGCCATTTCCCTTACTACCATTGCTGCGATTGCCTTTGCTATTCCCAATGGTCTTAAAACTTCTCTTCTCATTCCATTTCCTGTTAACAGTTTCCCCTTTCTGTTTGCTTTGTTGATAACAAATTCTAGCTTTGCGAATTACTTCGTCCATCGACTTTGGATTGTCAAACTCAATCCTCTCTCGCATATATGGTGGCAAACTGCTAACAAATCGCTGGACTTTGGCCTTCTCTTCCCTTATATATGGCACATAACGAAGTAAAGAAGTAAAGCGAGTGATGAACTCGTCCATAGTCTGTTGTCCTAATCGCAGATCATGGAACTCTCTTGCCTTTACATCATAGAAGCGTTCCATTAGATACCGCTCCTTGAAGAACCTTTGAAAACTGTCCCATGTGATATTCTGTTCGGTGACTCCTTTTACTATCTTCACCTCTTCCCACCATAAGGTGGCCTTCCCTTGTAACTGAAAAATAGCTAGTCGTGCTTTAAGGTTGTTATCATACTCATAAAGCTGAAAATACTTATTCATATTAATGATCCAGGCTTCCGCCGCTTCTTCCTGTTCTCCATCAAAATGCGGTGGTTTAATTTTGCGGAATTCTCCTTGTAATTCTACCTTTTGTCTTTTTGAGGTTTGCTGGTCAAATACATTATCGGAGCGTTCTTCTCGTTCCTCTGATCCTTCGGGAGGTATGTGATGATTTTGTTCTTCAGACAACCTTTGATGTTCTGCACTAGGATTAACTGGTAATTGATTTTGTCTGTCAGACAAACTCTTCAAGATTCTTTCTTGTTCCATCGTTAACCGAGCATTGTCCTCCCGTAGACGGGCCATCTCGTTCTTCAGTTCTTGCACTGTCTCCAGAATTGCCTGATTCGTAACTCTGGCTTCCTCTCCAAGTTGCACCCACAGTTCTGGGTTATTTTCTGGACCGGGTACACCCTGCCCCATTGCAAGTCGTCGTGTTGTGTTATCTGCTCTCCTCATGTCTCCGTCTTCAAAACCTGGATCCTGTACTTTATTGCAACAACAGAAAGAAACATTCAAGAATGTTATCAGAAATAACTATTTGCTAAAATATAATATTTATATATATATATATATTTTTAACACAGTGTCCTTGTCTGTTATTGCTGTTCTACCCAGAGGTCACAGTGTTGTATCTGGGCTCTGATACCATATGTCACTACCCATATATATAGTAAATAAAAAAATAATTTTACTTCCTACCTGCATTAATTCTCACATTACATTTACTGCTGACTGGAGGTAATAACACTACCTGCGAATCATAAAGTATTAATAGTTTTATTGTTATTATTTGGTGATGATGATTTTACATGGTAACACCTCGGACTTGATGGGATAGTCATGCCACCTTGGCGCTCCCGCTACTATCTGTCAGCTGACTTTAATGCTTCGACCGACTTGTGAATACGGAAGGCGATCCACCTGTAATCCGGACAGGGACACCTGGTTCTCTTGCGATCTTCCTTGATACGATTTTTGGGAAACTGGTTACGGTAGCTGAAGGCAGTAAATGCCACAGCTAAGCCCGCCATAACCTCTGAATCATACCAGTGATGAACGTTCAGGATTCGAGGTATGGGATCTACGGTGGTCATTGTTTTCGCGCCGATTGAAAAGGTTACCTAGGGTTTTTGGTCTGCCATTTGCATGGGTTAACTTGCGAGACGACGCTCCCTCGCTGCACAGTTCTCTGTTGAAACGGTCATGGCCCTCTTGGGCTTGATCCGGCTTCCGCCTAAAACCCTTCGCTGCTTGCCTTTGGTTGATGGCCCTCTTCGGTCGAGGACGAGGTCGATACTTCGCTGCGTTGAATGACAGAGCTTCCGCGACCTCAGGTGACTGTCGTTTTTCTTTAGCATATATGAGTTTTCTGTTATCTTTCGTTTTCCATAATGGAATTGATTTATTGCTGCTATGCGTGTCTGTTCAGGGTACCCAGCGTGAAAGCCCACGACAACAGGAGTTGCAGGGTTTTAATCGGTCTGCAAAAGCCGGGTAAGTGTTCTAGACACAGTCTCTGAATTCATTTAACTTGGAATCGGTCCTGAATGTCATTTCTTTCCATGCCAGGGGTTTTGTTCTCCTCCGTTATGATTTACTCGAGACGTGAAGCTCTCAACGGCATTTTTGTTACAGAGGGTTTGATTCATTGTGAAACCCTGGGTGGTTTTTGTATTTTAAATGGTCTTACTCGAGCTTACTCGAGGACCTGAGTGTAATATTGTGTTTCCTTTTTCCTTTGAATAGTATGAAGCCACTCGGCAGACTTATTCATTTACTGGTACTGTGTTTTCGGTGTATTATTTGGTTACAGGGCTTACACTGTAATGTACTCTGATTTTATATATACCTTTGGCTCTCATATATGGCATTGTCGTTTATGGTTAATGTATCTGGACATTGAGCAGTTCATTCATGTGCTTCTTTTTTACTTATCTTATGGCATGGTTTTCTTACAAGGGTTTTACGATCTTAGTAATCGCCGTCTTGTATCACAAAGATACCTCTATTTCTTTTCCGTGGATAATTACTTCAACCATAGTAGTTTTAAATGTAAATGTCCGTTGTGATTACAATGATTTTGTCCATCTGTTATCGATTTATTTCTATGGACTGTGTTGTAGGTTTTGTCGCCGGGTATATGCGTATCTTTATTTGATGACTTCTTTACCCGGAAGTCCGCTCGCGTCTTATGGTTCATACATGTTTATTCTCCTGAATATATACAGGGTTCTGTCAATAGTCGGTCTGCAATGGTTATTTATGATTTACTATGTATATGAATGTTTATTTACAGGTCGTCTATCACTTTCCAAGTTATTATACTAGATTTCCCACCTCGGTCACTCAAGGCATTCACTTATTTCCTTTTCTGGTTTCGCATCTGTACTATGCTTAACCCAGTTACCTATGCCTTCGTGATGGAGGCGTGAGACGTATTATAAGGCCAGAAAGCCCCTCGGCCTTATGTCTTATGGCTCTGATCATTAATGTTGCTAAATGTGTTTAATATACAGGTTATAATGGAACTCGGAATTCATCTTACCGAACTTTTCTATGGTTTACTGTCTTTTGTATTACGCGCATGGATTGACAGTGTTTACTTTATTCACCTGTATTTCTATGATTGCCATGCATAGCATTATATTTACCTATTATTTCTTAATATGGTACTGGTCATTCTCAGGATATTCTCTGATTCGGACTTATCCAGTAAAATAGATAAAAATTAACTCAGTCCATTATATAATTCTTTTATAGAAACAGTCCTACAGGTTTTGCGATTAATCTTCTTTACCATTAATCACAACCCTCACAGACTTACAGTGAACTCTAGTAACTTTCGTAGATCTGCTATGAGTTCTTGTTTACAGTTAATGATAATCTACGCAGTTTTTCTATGAAGCCTCATTTATTTTAATAATAGCCTTAACAGATTTACTATGAATTCCTCACTTACAGTTCTCTAATAACCCGACAGATTTGAAAAGAATTCCTCAATAAATACTGTAGTCATAGTGTACTTACCTGTACTGCGCTTTCTTAGTTTCTGAACCCTTCTACACTGGAGAAACTCGTTTAAAGCTTGTTATCCTCCCAACCACGAGATCAGTCACTCAGATCTGATTCTCTCCCCCAAGCTCACTTGCAGGCCACTGCCTTCAGCAAGATGATGCACGCTAATAGCGATGCAGAGTAACGCACAGTAGCGCTGGTACCATCTGGTCCTCACCAGACATAGTACCCTTCCTCTGGTTCTTGTCTCTCTACCTTCTCCTGTCTGTTCCTTAACAACCCAGGTCTCTTTTCTTTTTCCATTTCTATGGAAGAAAAGTAGTTAGGGCTGCCCCTTGTTTGCTGGCAACCGTTTCTTTTAATTAGACAAGAGGAAGTAAATAACTTTTCTCATAAGGCTATTTACAATATTATTTAATCCATCATTTGAACTAATAACATTTCAACATGAAATAGTAATAATTCCAGTTTTCATATTTACCTAGCATGGTAATTTGGAAAATTATTCATATAACTGTTTGGGTCATTACATATAAACACTTCATATTGTTAAAGTAATTCAATCCTTTAATTTATGATATTTAATATTCCTGGGTGGAATTTGATAGGTTTCTTCACTTGAACAAGATTTATCAGAGAAATTGAATGATTTCTGATATAAGAGTTAAGGCAAAGATCTTAGTTTCAAGTAGTTGGTACTTAATTTTGTACTAGGTTCATTTTAGGATTAAATACAATGTGCTCAAATGACAAATTAGATTAGATAGTTGGTGTGATTTTTATAATACACTATGTATACTTTAATATATTTTTACCCTGAACCGTGATGTTTTATAGATCTAAGAATACAAACCTTGGTTGACATGTTTTATAGATCTAAGAATACAAACCTTGGTTGACATTCTTAGTGGAGGGAAATTAATATAAACATATAAATCGCCTAGCATCGCTTGTAGAAATATTTGTGTTGCTCTTCATTTTTCCTTTTGTTCATATAAACTATAGCATTGGATATGGAGAATCAATTTAGTGACCAGGCATTATCATATCATTCTTTTCGTTGATTCTTTTTATTATCCCAAAAATTTTATAGGTGCCAGTTTTCTACTCCCCTTGAAATGTCGCTAAAGAGACAGATAGAAAAAATGCATATACGCCTTTATTCCACTCCCCTCGAATGTTGCCAAAGAGGTGTAAAAAATAAATAAATAAATAAATGTTAATTAAAATAAATAAAAGTAAGAAAAGGAAAAGTATAGACAAAAGTGTTATTTTGTCCATGTTATTTTGTCTCAAACTATTTTCTTAAAACACATTACCATGTAGTAGTGATATTAACCCAATAAGTGGGAAGCATACTATATCAAGTAGTAGTAAATGGCACTCGGGAAATAACAACAACATCAATAATATTTTTGTTCGAAAGAAGTAACTTTTCCAATTTTGCTAGAGCTACCTAAAAAAGTTGAAGTTTTGTTTGAAGAGATCAATATTTTTTATTTTCATCTACTATAAAAAGGCTCAAGTGTTTTGTACTTGATCAACTCCTTTGTTTTGTCCACAGCAAAGAGAAATCATTCATTATTGATGTAACATTGATCCCCATTTTTCAGACATCCTTTCGAATCTAGAATTGAAACAGTTGCTTCATCATTGCCGCCAAAATAACCTATAAGGAGCAGTCGAAACCTTCATATATTGTTTTTAGCCAAAATATGGGAAAAATCAATCTATAGAAAAGACTATTATGACATCATATTAAAGCAATGATTTTGGAGCTATCTGAATTCTTGTGCGTATCACTTTCTCGTAACATAAATTCATTATTTAGCGAATACTATTCTCGCTTGAAAAATGATTGTTGTGGCTACAAAAAATATCGAACATATGGCCTTAAATTTCACAAAATCACAAGGTGTGCACTTGTGGGGAGACAAACTAACTTGATGGATGCAATAAAAAGAAATGCACTTAAATCTTTGAGGTGATTTTGGGCTTGGGGTACAACATGTTTACTAGGCACGTATGCAATCATTCTCGTTGACAAGTTTCATTTGTTACTTAGAGGGAGATATATAATTCAATTAGCTCTTAAGAAAAGGGAGATAGCTAATTCATTCAATTATAGCATTGTATTTTAAATAATAATAATAATAATAATAATAAAAAATTCAATATGGATTATAGATAAAATATTTCCGGTAAGGTTAAGAATCATTAACGTGTTTAAAAACATATGTTAGATAATAAAAAAATTACTGTAGACAATGCCAACTATATATATATTATATGTGGTTTATAAACAAATTAAAGTTTATGGTTAAAACATTTTAAGTAGTCTTACTATTCTACATTTTGGTCATTTTTTAGTTACATTTTTTCTGTCAAATTTGTTTAAAATTAAACAAATATTAGTTGGAATTGCAATTTATGTATAATCTACACAATCCAAGTGTACAATACAATTTTCAAGCCACTCAGTCTTTTCATTTATAAATTTAAAAGTGCACTTTTGAATAGTGTATATATATATAGATATATATATATATATATTATATATATATATATATATATAGTAAGAGAGAGAGAGAGAGAGAGAGAGAGATTGATTTAATCTCATGCAACACTTGCTACATTTGTGTTTATGATAGATTTAGACTAGTTTTATTGAAACAAAAAAAATCACATTTGAAATAGTTATAAGTATGAAATGAAAAATTTTAATCTAAACATAAAAATGTATACCCTAACCTCTCATTAATATATAAATCTAAAAAATCAATATTAAAATCTTAAGATAGATGTTTTATGGAGTTCAAATGATACATATACTTAAAACCAATTATTACCCTTTTAACAATTTCTATTTTAAGTTTCATGCATAAATTGATATAGTAATAATAATGTTGAGTATACATTATTATTGTTATATTTTATATATGGGTGTTAAATTTCAATAATAAACACTATATTGATTATAAAATTAGTTAAAAATAATTTTCCACTTAAGTATTAATATTGTTAAAGGACAATACTGGAATCTAGTGGATTTAATTTTCTATCTAACCAAGTTTTATTCTTCCTAGACATATAATTTAGTCTATGTGATAAAAGTTTGAACATGTTAGAAAAGTAATTTATATAATCCTGAATTATCATCCCTAAAACAATTAAATAAGAATTTTTCTTTCTGTTGGAGGACAAGTAAAACAAACTAGAAGTTCCATTCCTACCATGTAGGCCAACGAAGATAGTAGGGAATAAATACATGATGTAGGAAACTCTACCAAAGCTTGGTATTCCTCCTACATATAAATTCTCAACCTATATTGACATATAAAAACCTTCACAGCAAGGGTTCTTACAAAACTAGCATAAACTCAACAAGTATTGATGAACTGCATGAATGAAGTAATGGACAAACTAAATAGATTAGACAAGAAAGGAAATTTTGTTGCCCAAAAAAATGACAAAATTTGATTTTTCTTTCTTGGATGATGACAATGAGCCACTCAGTGGATTGTTCATAAGGTAATGATCAAGTAAGCTAGATATTTAAACAAAGCTTTTTAGTAAACATGTCATTGTTACGACTATTATCTTGTGGTTTATTCTATTTTTGGTTTCTTTTACAATTTAAATGATAGTTTAATAGACTATGGGATATGCAAGTATAAAATTTTGAATTTATGCTATTAGTATGGATTCCCAAGTGACAGACTAGTAGCTTGTAATGTTTCTCCATATACATATTTTTTATAACAATATAAAAAGATATTAAAAAG
>APFE030181865.1:132531-158706 GCA_000404065.3 Pinus taeda
TTTTATTATTTTTTCTAGATTTTAATAGTTTTCAGAGTCACGATAAAATATTTTACACCATTACTTCATAATGTTGAAAATTTATCCTTAAAAAAAAAGCACTATTTCAACATCAACATATCAACACGTTTGGTTTTTAGGGTGTGTTTTGCACAATTTTTGCACGAATGTCACAACCATTTTTAAAACATGTTGAAAATTTACCCTAGAAAAAAATAAGTGTTATTCCAGCATCAACACTTTTAATTGTCAAGTTGATTTTTCATGTTTTTTGAGATTTTTGGGCTAGAGTTCCCATTTTGGTTTTATAGTTCTCGTTTCAAAGTTTAAGTTGTTTCCTCTTTATCTACTATTGGTTACTTAATTTGTTTGGTCTCAGATCTATCCACAGAGATTACTCATCCTGCAGAAATATCATCTTTCTCTAGTCCTAGAGGTTGGGCTAGGGTGGATATGGTGGCAACTCCTCAAGTGATGTTTATTCTGGAAACTCCTCCATTGGAGTGCAAGCTCATGCCAAGAATCAACCAAAGAATTTTAGGAACAAATGCCATGGTAGTCGCAAGCTCATGCCAAGAATCAACGAAAGTATTTTGCGATTAAAATCCCTCGTATCCTCAAAGGAATTGGAACAATGGAGAATACAATTTAGGGAGAGTGTTGGGTAATCTATGACTTGGATATTAATATTGAATTGGGAACTAGATTGAAAATATAATGACCACCAAGGCACAAGAAAATTATTATTGAGAATTTATGCATTTATATTTGCTGGAAAATTAATCTCAACCACCACATTAAATAAACTGATTGTCATCATACTTGGTGCAGGTATAAATCAACCAAGTATATTTTGTTTCCAGGTTAGAGATTTTTGTTTTTTTGTCTAGTTACTAGAAAGAATACAAAGTCCACATTCTCCAACACATCAGATAGTTAAAGTCAAATGAGAATTTAATACAGAGTCTTTTTTTCAGGCTGCAATACAAAGATTAAATGAAGTTCTGAGCAAAAGTACAATTCCCCATTTCGGGGCACATCAAATAATTAAAGTAAAATGAAAATTTAATACAGATTTGGTGAAATGTATGGTCCAAAAATGTATTCCCCAAGTGACATATGTACTCGGCAACATAGAAAATCAATTTTGCACAATCACCTATCTTGTGTCTTAAATTTTTGACTTTGTCATGTATTAAAATATTAAAAAATGTATTATGTAAAAGTCTTTCGCTAAGTTACAAATGAAAGTTAGAAAGAAGGATAAGAGACCGTCGTGGAGAAATTTGGGGTAGGCCCGTAAAAACAATGTGTTACGTGATTTTACAGATTTCGGAACCCCTATTGAAGTGTAAATCACAATAAGAACTTTTGTTTTACTTGGTGAAGGATTTGCATCTTTTATATGAATGTATTTAATGTATTTGAAATATAATCTAATTTTTTTATGTTGCTCTCATTTATCTCTATTTTACTCTATTTTGTTGTGCATACATTTTTTTGAGTTTTAGCTTTGTTTTTGTTGCTGAAGTCAACTGTTTTTTAATCTCTGCAACTGCAGTCTTGAGGAAGACTCCTCTACATGTGTTACGTAATTTTACAGACTTCAGAACCCCTATTGAAGTGTAAATCACAATAAGAAGTTTTGTTTTTCTTGGTGAAGGATTTGCAGCTTCCATATGAATGTATTTAATGTATTTGAAATATAACCCAATTTTTTTTATGTTGCTCCCATTTTTACTCTATTTTACTCTATTTTGTTGTGCATAAATTTTCTTGAGTTTTAGCTTTGTTTTTGTTGCGGAAGTCAACTATTTTTTTAATCTCTGCAACTGCAGTCTTAAGGAAGACTCCTCTGCCTAAATCCTTCACATGGTATCCGAGGAGGTAAAATTTTATTAGTGTAAGTGAGTGTGTTTTTACTCAAATTAACAGGTTGCTTTCAAGGAAGAAATTTGGAGCATATTTGCGAGCAAGGATAAAGTTTTTTTTACATTAAAAAATAGAAACGTCAAGAATAAGCTTGACTAATCCCCAAATACCTCAATATAATGGGAAAAATTATGACTATAGGGCTAAACAATGAAGGATTTGTTTTCTCCTCAAGATATTTTGGATTTGGTGGACAATGGGTTTCAAGAACCAAGAGATGCAGAAGCATATAATGCCTTGTCACAAGAAGAAAAGGATTTATTGAGCGGAAACCAGAAGAAGGATTCAAAAGCCCTCTTTTATATTTTTCAACCAGTTCATGAAAGTATTTTTCGAAGGATTGTAGCAACAAAAAAATAAAATCAATCATGGGATACCTTCCAAACAGCCGATGGCGGCATGACAAAAGTGAGGAAAACAAAGCTACAAATGCTAAGGAGAGATTTTGAGACGTTATGTATGAAAGATTCTACGAATTGAGGCTAATTTTTTACAAAAGTAATTGGACTAGTTACTCAAATCAGGTCTCATGGTGAGACACTTGAGGAAAGGAGAATAGTTGAGAAAATTTTTAGAAGTCTTCAAGCAATATTTAATGCCATTGTTGTGGCCATAGAAGAGACAAAGGTTCTCTCAGAATTTTTAGTGGATGAGCTTCATGCATCACTAATTTCTCATGAGCATAGACTGAATAAAGAAACTAAGTCCTCATTGGAACATGCCTTCAAGAAACAAGTTTCACTTGGTCAAGGTAGAGGGAGAGGAAGTTCAAATGCTAAAGGAAGAGAAAGAAGCCCACACAAAGGTGGAAGAGGCATCCCTTAAAGCTCAAGTGGAAGGGACAACAATCAAAATACAAGTGAAGGCCCAAGCCAAAATCAAACACAAGGTCATAGATATGATGAATCTCAAGTTCAATGTCATTCTTGTAAGAGGTATGGTCATTATGGAAATGAATTTAGAAAGAAGGAACATGACATAAGTAAAAAACAAAGTGAAAGTTTCACATAAGAAAATCACACCCAAGATAACATGTTTTTAGCTTCTAATGTAGCACAAGGAAAACAAAGGGATGCATGGTTTGTAGATTTACGGTGCAACAACCACATGATAGGGAACATAGAAATGTTTTCCAATGTAGATGAAAATATGAAATGTGAAGTGACATTAGGGACTAATAACAAAACCTCTGTCATGGGCAAAGGAAGAGCCAACATTCTAACAAATAAGGGGGAGAAGAAGTACATTCTAGATGTTTATTCATTCCCTGGTTTGAAGCATAACCTCACAAGCATTGGAGATCTCATGCAAAAGGGATGCAATGTCTTTTTCGAAAATGATGAGTGCAAAATTTTGGATAATCCTCCAAGAAGACAGATGATTCCAAAGGTTCATATGATAAGCAATAGGATGTTTCCCCTAAAGATAAAACCATATTTCAAGGAAGAAGGTGCCGAAGCGCAAATGTCAATGAATTCACAAGAGGATGAAAGAAAAGTTGCAGTTGTAACACATGTAAACTTTCAAGCAGAGGTCAAAGTGCAGATAGCTGGTGTGATTTCTATAATAGATAGCTAGTGTGATTTCTAGAATAGAGTATGTATACCTTAATAGATCTCTACGCAGAACCATAATTTTTTGCAGATCTAAGATTACGAACCTCGCGTGACATTCTAAGTGGACGGAAACTAATGTAGACATATAAATCCCCTAACATTCCTTGTAGAAATATATGTGTTGCTCTTCATTTTTTTCCTTTTGTTCATAAAATGTGTAGCCTTTGATATGGAGAATCAATCGAATGATAAAGAATTATTATATCATTCTTTTTGTTCATTCCTTTTGTTATCGAAATAAATGTATTGGCACCATTGTTCTGCTCCCCCTTGAAATTTCACCAAAGAGACAAATAGAAAAATTGTATATACGCCTTCATTCCACTCACCTTGAAATGTCACCAAAGATATGAAAAAAATAAATAAATGTTAGTTAAAATAAAAATAAAAAAATAGGAGAAGGACAAGTTGACACAAAAGTGTTATTTTGTCTCAATCTATTGTCTTAAAACACCTTATTGTGTAGTAGTGATATTATCACAATAAGTGGGAAGCATATTATATCAAGTAGTAGTAAATGGCACTCATAGAATAACAAAAACATCAATAATATCTGGGTTCAAGAGGAGAAACTTATCTAAATTCGTTGGAGATAATAATGAGAGGGGGGTGAATCAGTATTTACAAATCAATAACTTTTTCATTTCCATAATAAGATTTATATACGCTACTTTAGTGAAGGGAACTCGCGTGTGCAAACAATTGTTCTTAAGGCAAGCAACGTATATCTAGTGAACTTATGGTTAAGTTAATTCATCATATGTTGATCTTTAATCTGTGCATCAATACTTTATTAAAAATTACATAGTAACCATGTGCAATTAATAACAGAATAAACCATCACACATAAGCAACACACATGAACACCAAGATTTGAAGTGGAAACCCAATGTGGGTGAAAACCACCTACTGTTGTCGTCTTTGTCTTCTTTTAATAATAAGAAAATATGTTTACAATATTGTACTAGTGCAAACTTATACCAGTACGCAGGCACCCACCTGGAGAAGGCTACAACCTTCTTTCGTTTTCCAGCTTCTACTAGAAGGGAGCTGCAACCCCCTAGCTCTTTTACTAGCCAATATGTTTACTAGTATGTAGGCGCTGACCTACAAAAGGCTACAAACTTCTTTCCTCCTCCTGGGACCATGTTTCATAAATTTTTAGAATGGATACTCCTAGATCACTACACCACAATCTAAAGGCGACTTTTGATCCAATTTTCATATTGGACCCATCAACAACATTGAAGCTAAAAATCATAATTGCAATACAACCATCAAATACATCTGCATCAACTAATCACTGAAACTCAATCATCACTCTCTGAATCAACCACAGCTGAATCAATCAATCACTGACAACCCATGAATCTCTGACACAACTGAATCAAACAATTACTTAACCTCTGACACAACTGAATGAACCATTCATTCAAGCTTAATCAAATTCAACCAATCAATTGGAACATATATATCACTGTAACTAGTACATAGATATGAACTCAAAACACTGCATCAACAACCAAAACTAACAGTCACCTCAAAAGGCATGTCTCTGAGTGTATATGCTCCTTTAATGAAGCAAACCTACGTCTATACGCTACTTCCTTTTTCCCAACCTGTGTATTCCTCTAAAGACAATGAATCATAAAATCTTTGGACCACAACTATACCAATCAGTGACATTCTGAAGATCACTGTCATATTATAGAGTTCTAAACAGATAGCAACAAGGATCACCTGTCTTTCTCAATCAATTAATTTGAGACACAAACTCTTTATGCATTCTGGTTTACTTTCAGATCTAAGAAGACTTCATTAATAGACAACAGTGAAATAGCAGCCTTGAACGTCAAGCTTTTCTTTTGCATACGCTACTTGGAAGAGTTGAACAAGCGTGTATACGCACCTTCACCAAAGCGAACCAGTGTATAGATCTGCAAATACTTACTTATAACTTCGTTGCAGTTCTCGACTTCAGACATACCTAGATCATAAAATTTACAGAATAAAACATGCATCAGTATTTAGATCTAGACATTCCATGATCAAACCACATAATGATAATTTATTTCAGGCCTTATGATCCTGATCCATCATCCGTCATCAACCATATAGGTGCATCCTTAGTTCAGATCAAGTAAAGCATCAAAAACCCATAACTTGCATATTTGATCTAACACTTTATAAGATATTCAATTCTTGCCCACCCTAGCCTAGTGATCTTCTCCTCCTTAGTTTTAGGCCTGTCTTAATACCTTGGACAAAAACCACTTAGGACCAATACCTTGGACCAAATACCTAGGTTCAATACCTTGGACCAAATACCTTGGATCAATACCTTGGACCAAAATACCATGGACTAAATACCTTGGAACAAAAACTTGTTTTCCAACATGCACGTGCTTTTCCTCTTGTAAAAGTGTGTGTATACGTATACGCTCATTTTGTTCTACTAACCCGCATGTATATGCTCTTTTTGTACAATGAACCCACGTATACAACTTAACTTACTTGAAAATGTCATTTTTCTTCAACTTCTTTATTCTGATGTGTAGTCCTTTGTTCCTTCATCCCATTCTTTTGTACCATTACATTTTTCCCTTTGAATAGACCTGTTATAATGTGATTTTCCATTGTACATTACTTCTGAACTGATTCGTTTGAACTGCCATGCATTTTGTCAAATATGTAAACACAACTGCCATGCATTTTGTCACATCTGTAAACACAACTTCCATGCATTCTATCACATCTGTTATCTCTCCTATAGACTCATATAGTTACCATATACAAGTGAGTTGTTCTCCTACAAGTAGGTTGCCATCAAGTACAACACATGTATCATAATGCCAACAATCTCCCCCTTTGGACTTGATGACAACCATGTTGGTGTTGATTACTGTAGGTTGTAGAACTTGTTAGAGATAACAAGCAACAACAAAATAATCTCCCCCTTTAACGTCAAGGGCAAATGGCATACCAAGATATTCTCCCCCTTTGATATCAAGGGCAAAGGAGTAACCAACATGAAGACTTTCATATCTGAACAACTAAATATAAACATTGATCATCTTCCCCCTAGGCACATGCTGAATCTACAAAATTATTTTCCAAAAGAATAACATCAATCTATAACACAACTATGTGAGTATGACCTTTCTATCACCAATGAATCATACATACATCAATCTCCCAACCAAGTGGGGATATACCAAATTTGACTCATCTACCCAACCAAGTGGGGATATACCAATTGTTTATACATGACTAAAATATATTAATTACTACATCATCCTTCCCATGCATAGTGAGGGTAAAAATTACATCATATGACCAAAAGGGACTCACTAACATATTATGACCTTTTCATCGAGTGATATACATGACATAAAGACCAAATATCTAATCAATACCATGATAGTCATCAGCAACTATCATACACCATATATGATCTGCGCCATAAGCATCTGTCAGCAACATCTAGACCTGCAACTTGTATATGTCCATCATCCATTCTGAAGATATGACAACGTAAATATCATCAACCTGTGACTAAGTATGTCATATATAGATATAAACTCATCCTCTTGATCTCATCAAGATAAACTTGCTTTGTTTTGTTAGTAGAAAGAGCCTTATCATAACCTTCCATGAATCAACTAAGCATATGTCATATCTCCAAGCAGTAACACAAAACTATTCACATCATATCATATCATATGTGAAAACACCATAGTCATCATATATGATCATAACATCATCATCAAGAACTGCATGATCTTTCCAAAAGAACCCTCAATATATCAACCAGGTATCATTACTAGGCGACATCCCCCATCTGATAACCATCAACCATGATAATCAACATATGTGAATACCAAACCTATCATCATAAAGTAAGAAGTCATCATCATTATGTGAATAAGTAATCTCTGGATATCCATGTCTTCAAATGGCTATACCTGCAATAACACCATTCTCTTGACGAACCAACAATATTTATCAATATGCAAGTAATCATCCATGTATCCAGCATACTGTATATCCATCAAAGGGATATCAATATGTATCTAGCAAACCATGAGCTCAAAATCATGTGTTAAGCTTTCTTGATACCATCAACAACAACAATCCTCAACTATGTGATAGCCAGGAACTATAGGAATCCTGCATCATAACTGCATCATATGAACTTTATGCATCTTTGAAGGCATGACGACAGCAGCATAAAAGAAACAAGTGGCTCATCATCAAGTAATGAAGTTGTGTACTCAAGCTTTGTACTTCTCCTTGTCCTTATGAACATCACCATGTAAGCAAGATATATGTAATGTATGCATCATCAAAAAGTCATCCATAATCATCCATAAATCTGATCTGAATAACATCTATGTAACCCTAAGCAATACAATAACCACAACATAGCATGATGTATCAAAACACTTAGCCACATAAGCATCATCAACATTGATAAGAATCATTCAGTACCAAATACTTGTAAACATAATGCCAACAATGCAATATTAGAATCCTAGCATATTCTCCCCCTGAACATGTGCCACTTGTTCACTCCCAAATTTAATCATTGCATATATCAGTAAGAAATATCAAGGCATCATCATCAATCAGATATACATCAAGTTATCAACAACTTATGAGGATCAAGAGCACTTCTAAATAACATCCACTTACTATAGTCATCTATCATCAAGGCAGAAAAGATAATTGATAATTGTCTAGATCATTTTTCTGAGTTTGTTATGTTTGTACACTGTTCCATGCCACACTTTTCTGACTATACTTTCTTCTTCTTCCATATCTTCGAGTGTGATGATGTTTTCTCCTTTTGGTATGGTGCTCGAAATTTTCTCCTGCATTCCTTTGTTATATGTCCAAAATTTTTACATCCATAACATCTTACATGTTTCATATTCCTTCTTTAGTACTCAATGGCTTTGTGACCAAACATATTACAAGAAAAAAAATATCCCTTGAAGTACCTCGAAGTTGATGATGTTTCTGTGTGATGGTTATTAGCTTGAACCATTCTACTTTTGCATCTTGTTTCATTCAACATTATGACATGTAAAACATTCAACATTATTCATAAGAGGAAAGAACTGATTATCACTTCCATAGTTAGGAGTAAATGATTTTCTTTGAAGACTCTCTTTCCTTGGTTGTTGATGGGGTTGACCTCTTATCTCCTTGCTGAGCATTTCATATTTTTCATTAGAGTTCCTTGCCTCACCTTGCGAGCTAGATTCACCTTCAACAAATTCATGGAAATCAAGACCAAATTTGATGGGAGGAGGCCTTTGACTACTAAGAATATCATCCAAAATCATAGTACTATCTTGAAATCGTAAAATCTTATCGTTTTCTTCTAATTTACCTTTTAGCATATTTACCTCAACCTTGTATTTCTCTTCCTTTTCAAGATACTGCTTCTTCATGATTTCTTAAACTTTTCTTCCTTCTTCCACTTGTTGCCTTAATTCGAGAACTTCGTTTTCTTATTCTTTAAGAGCTTGGAGTAGTTCTCCATTCTGCTTATTTCATTTTTCAATATCTTCTTTTAGAGAGAGGATCTTAACTTCAATACTTTCATAGTAACTGGATCTATCTTTAACTTTCTTGATTGTTGTGCTCCTTTTATTTACTTCATTTCTTAATGATGTCACTTCATCCTGTAGCTTTTGACATTCATCTTCATTTTCCTTGTACTGCTTCCTTACTTTATTTCCTTCCCCCAGTTGAAATTTTAGTTTGGTAGCTTCTTCTTTGAAGCCACACTCCATTTTTTCTGTGATTTTTTAAAATTCTTCTTCTATTTGATATCTTTCTCTTTCACCCATAAGAGAAAATTTAGTTGTTTCACTGTTACTTTCATCATCTTCAATTGAACAGAGAAATGTATCACCAGAGGATAACAAATTCATACCTGAAAATTCTTTTGCTTGTTCATCTTCATTCTGAGGTGATTTTGAATCTAAATAATTTCTTTCACATAATCCCCAATCATCTCTCCTACTGTCATAGTTCCTTTGAGATGTCTTCTTCTTTTGAGGTGCTTTCTTCTTTCCCATTGTTTCTACGGATCTCCTTCAAGTGATCAAGCTTCTGCCAAATGACATGCTCTGATACCAATTGTTGGAAATAATACTGAGAGGGGGGGGGGGGGGGGTGAATCAGTGTTTACAAATCAATAACTTTTTCATTTCCATAATCAGATTTATATACGCTACCTCAGTGAAGGGAACTCATGTGTGCACACAACTGTTCTTAAGGCAACCAACGTATATCTAGTGAACTTATGATTCAGTTAATTCATCATATGTTGATCTTTAATATGTGCTTCAATACTTTATTAAACATTAAACAGTAACCATGTGCAGTTCATAATAGAATAAACCATCACACATAAGCAACACACATGAAAACCAAGATTTAAGGTGGAAACCCAATGTGGGTGAAACCACTTGCTGCTATCATCTCTGTCTTCTTTTAATAATAAGAAAATATGTTTACAATCTTGTACTGGTGCAAATTTGTACCAGTATGGAGGCACCCACCTACAGAAGGATACAACCTTTTCTCATTTTCTAGCTTCTACTGGAAGGGAGCTACAACCCCCTAGCTCTTATACTAGCCAATATGTTTACTGGTACGTAGGCACTGACCTACAGAAGGCTACGAATTTATTTTTTCCTCAAGGGACCAGGTTTCATAAATTTTCAGACTGGATACTCCTGGATCACTACACCACAATCTGAACGCCACGTTTCATCAAATTTTCATACGGGACCCATCAACAACATTGAAGCTCAAAATCATAACTGAAATACAACCATTAAATACATTTTCATCAACTAATAACTGTAACTCAATCATCATTCTCTGAATAAACCACCGCTGAATCAATCCATCACTAACAACCCATGAATCTCCGACACAACTAAATCAAACAATTACTTAACCTCTAACACAGCTGAATCAACCATTCATTCAAACTTAATAAAATTCAACCAATCAACTGGAACAGATAGATCACTGTAACCAGTACACAGATCTGAACCCAGAATACTGCTTCAACAACTAGAATTAATTGTCACCTCAAAGGTCATGTCTCATAATGTATATGATCGTTTAATGAAGCAAACAGGCATGTATACGCTATTTCCTTTTGCCCAACCTGCATATTCCTCTAAAGATACTGAATCATAAATCCTATGAACCACAAACTATACCAATCAATGAAATTCTGAAGATCTACTGTCATCTTACAGAGTTCTAAACAGATAGCAACAAGGATCACCCTTCTTTCTCAATCAATTAACCAATGAGACACAAACTCTTTATGCATTCAGTTTCACTTTCAAATCTAAGAAGACTTCATTGACAGACAATAGTAAAACAACAGCCTTGAACATCAATCTTTTCTTTTGCATATGCTGCTTGGAAGAGCCGAACCAACGTGTATACACACCTTTGCCAAAGCGAACTAGCATATAGATCTGCAAATACTTACTTATAAATTCGCTGCAGTTCCCGACTTCAGACATACCTAGATCATAACATTTACTGAATAAAACATGCTTCAATATTCAGATCTAGACTATCCATGATCAAACCACATAATGATAATTCATTTTAGGCCTTATGATCCTGATCCATCATCCATCACCAACCATATAGGTGCATCCTTAGTTCAAATAGAGCAAAGCATCAGAAACCCATAACCTACATATTTGACCTAACACTTCATAAGATATTCAATACTTCCCACCCTGGCCGAGTGAACTTCTCCTCCTTATATAGTTTTAGGTTTCTCCCAATACCTTGGACCAAAACCACTTAGGACCAATACCTTGGACCAAATACCTAGGGTCAATACCTTGGACCAAATACCTTGGATCAATACCTTGGACCAAAATACCTTGGACTAAATACCTCGGACCAAAACCTTGGTTTTCCAACATGTAAGCACTTTCCTCCTCTCACTGTGCGTGTATATGTATACGCTCCTTTTGCTCTGTTAACCCGCGTCTATACACTCTTTTTGTACAGTGAACCCGCGTATACAACTTAACATACCTGAAAATGTCCTTTTTCTTCAACTTCTTGATTTTGATATGTAGTCCTTTGTTCCTTCATCCTATTCTTAAGTACCATTACTTTGTTCCCTTTGAATAGACCTATTATAATGTGATTTTCCATTGTACATTACTTCTGAACTGATTCCTTCGAATTGCCCTGCATTTTGTCACATCTATAAACACAAGTGCCATGCATTTTGTAACATTTGTAAACACAACGACCATGCATTCTATCACATCTGATATCTATCCTATAGATTCATCTAGTTACCATATTGTCACACAGAATGAGTTATATTTGCGGACAAATCCAACCTTCCTAGGAGTCTAAGACTCTCTAATGACAAACAAACCAAACAAGAGCTATCCTTCTCTAGATACACATCATTCTATGAGAATTCAAATGTTTTCGATCTTACCTTAGGTCCTACGCTTGTTGTAGCAGTCCAGCCTTGCTGATCCAGATGAGCTCCTCCTTCACTTTCAGACCTGCATACACTAACAAAGCAAACGATTACATAGCATCTGAATATTCATCATAAAATAAAGCATATCTATCATATTGACCAAGGAATACATGAAATAATTCATTAACAAATCATTGAGAAGAATGGACTTATTTGTATTAAATAATCAAAGGAACCATTACAACCTGAGCCTTGGTGTTGTGCAAGCTCCTTCCAGGGTCCGGCAAGAGATTTCCTCTACTTTGACAAGCTCACCCACTCCCACTATGGCAACAAGGGAGGATAGTGATCTCTCCTCACAAGTCAACAAATGGAAGTCCTAATTCCAGCAGCATTTACGCTTTAGAATGTTCAGCTTTCAACCTTCCCTCCCTTGGCCCAATGCCTGTATTTATAGTATTCTAGAAGAGGTTATTCAGTTCCAACATCAATGGGATACTCCCTCTTTTGGATGGGGTAGCTCCTCTCTTGATGGGATAAGCTCCTCTATCATAGGTGTGCATGAACCATCTGGAGGCGCTCAATACACGTCAAAAACTCTTCTAGAAGGCTCTAGAAGTGACCACAAGTAACTTTTTAAAGATGAAACTTGCGCCTTTTGACCTTTACAGGGGTACGCACCCAAGCTTTAGCATACAGAGCGTATAAATATGCAGGTACAGTGTATTTGGGGTGCGTACACGTAGGCAAGGTAGAGAGAACCTGCGTACCCAGAGATAAACATGTTTTCAAGTGACTTTCTCTCTTTTGAAGTTTTGACATGAAGAGCAGAGGTATGGGGCTTGACAAAGAGGACAATATGGCTATTGATGGGGCCATATAACTGCAGATAGTCAAGGTGACAAAATTCAGTGTAACACACCTCAAAAGGAGAAAATGCCATTAAATCCCAAGATATGGAGAAGGAAGGAATCTCAAACAGAAAGATGTGGTATAGCCTTGTATGTAGAAGGACAAGAAAATCAATGGTACATTGACAATGGATGCTCCAAACATATGACAAGTGAAAAAGAGGAACTTCACTCATATAATGCCTTAGAAAAGGAAAAGAATGTCTCATTTGGAAATGACACTCTAGCTGTCATAAAAGGTAAAGGTTTTGTTTTCTTGAAAGAAAAGGTTAAAGCTGGAAATGTTATGTATGTAGATGGTTTAAAGCATAACCTGTTGAGTGTCAGTCAAATGTGTGATCAAGGAAATGAAGTGGTGTTTCGATCAAACAGATGTGTTGTTCGTGAGCTTGATACAAGAGAGACCGTGATCAAAGGTATAAACTCCAAACAACTTATACATACTCAAAGGAGGAAAACAACAATGCTATCTAAGCAAAAATGATGAAAACTAGCTGTGGCATAGAAGATTGGGACATCTAAGCTTTTCTCAATTAAGAAAAGCATGCATACTCAAGGTTGTTCGTGATCTTCGAGATATGAGCATCCTAGAAAATACAATATGCAAATCATATCAAATTGGTAAGCAAACCAGAGTTCACTTCATGGAAAAAGAAGGGTCAGCTAGTAAGCCTCTTGAACTTATCCATACTAATTTATGTGGACCAACAAGGAAAAAGTCACCTCGTGGTGAAGAATACTTTATTTTGTTCATTGATGATTTTTCCAGAATGTGTTGGATAGGTCTTCTAAAGCATAAAGATGAAGCATTTGAAAAGTTCCAAGCCTTCAAAGCTTTGGTTGAAAATGAATCAGATCGAAAACTCAAATGCCTCAGATTTGATCGAGGAGGGGAATTTATATCGGATGAATTCTTTGACTCTTGTGAACAACATGGAATGAAAAGGGGATTCTCCACTGCAAGAACACCTCAGCAAAATGGTGTAGTATAAAGCATGAACATAGCAGTTCAACAAATGGCTCAAGCCATGCTATATGAATTTGGAACTGTTGCAACCTTCTGGGGTGAAGCTTCATTCCTTGCTGTGACTATTCTCAACAAAGAAAATGTTAAGGTAAAGAGCACTCAAACTCCACATGAACTTTGGTATGGTAAGACTCCTATTGTAAAATACTTTAAAGTTTTTGGAAGCAAATGTTTTATCAAAAGGATTGATGAAAAACTTGGTAAGTTTGAACCCAGAGTAGATGAAGGGATTCTTCTTGGTTATTCTTCGAGAAGTAAAGGATATAAATGTATAATAAAATACTTAGGAAAATTATTGAAATCATTGATGTTGTAGTTGATGAAGCATGTAGAAATCCAAAACAGATAAAATCAACAGAAGATTATGACAATGAGGAAGATGGGGATTACTTTCCTACATCAAATCAAAATTATATTGAAGAAGAAACCAATGAAGCACCCTAAGAAGATATAATGGTAGAAGAAAAGACTCCGTCCAGGTATGTTCAGAAAAATCGTCCAGAAACTCAAATTTAGGAGAAAGGGAGGCTAGTGTATAGATAAGAAGAACTATTACATGGACCTCAAGCTATCTAACATTACTATCCTTCACCGAACCTCAAAATGTAAATGAAGCACGCAAAGATGAATGTTTGGTCAAGGCCATGGAAGAAGAACTTGAGCAAATTGAAAAGAATGACACTTGGGAATTACTTCCTAGACCTCATGATTTTAATATTATAGGTAATAAATGGATATCCAAGAACAAGTTGAATTAAAATGGAGAAGTCATTAGAAACAAGGCCAGACTTTTTTGTAAAGGGTATGCTCAACAAGAAGGTATATATTTTGAAGAAACTTTTGCAGCTGTTGCCCGAATTGAAGCCATAAGAATGTTTCTTGCTCTTTCCAGCTTTCGGAAATTCAAAGTATACCAAATGGATGTAAAATCAGCCTTCCTTAATGGAGATTTAGAAGAAGTTTATATTCAACAACCAGAAGGATTCATTCTTGGAAATGATGCAAAACTTGTATGCAGACTCAAAAAGGCCCTCGAAGGTCTGAAACTGCTCCAAGGCCTTGGTATTACCGCCTTGACAAATATCTACACCAACAAGGTTTTACAAAGGGTTCTACAGATAGAGATTTATATACAAAGATTGAAAATGATAAATTGCTAATTATTGTTGTTTATGTTGATGATATCATTTTTGGTAGCAATGAAGAATCCATGAGTCAAAATTTTTCTTTAGTAATGCAGCAAGAATTTGAAATGTCCTTGCTTGGTGAACTTACCTATTTTCTTGGTCTACAAGTTTAGCAAACTAAAGATGGTATTTTTTTTCACAAACCAAATATCTCAAGCAGATCTTGAAAAAGTACGAAATCGAATATTCTAAACCTGTATGTACTCCAATGGTATCAGGATACAATCTCAGCTCAAATGATGAATCAACAAAAGAACATTAATCAACTTACAGATCCATGATTGGCAATCTGCTTTATCTAACAGGTAGTCGACCTGACATCATGCATGCAGTAAGAATAATTGGAAGATTCCAAGCAAATCCAAAGGAATCACACCTTCATGCAGTCAAAATAATTTTCAAATATCTTCAAGGAACTCAGGACTTTGGACTATGGTATCCTAGAGATGCAGATCTTACTCTTCATGCATATATAGATGTAGCTTGGGCAGGAAGTGTTGATGATAGAAAAACCACTACTGGTGGTGCATTCTATATGGTTTCCAAGCTAGTGTCTTGGTTCAACAAGAAACAAAGTTCAATTTCTTTATCTACAACTGAAGAAGAATATGTGGCTGCTACATCTTGCTACACACAACTACTTTGGATGATGCGAACTTTGCAAGACATTCAGATCACATGTACTCTGCCCATATCCATTCTATGTGATAATACAAGTGCCATCAGTATTTCAAAGAATCCGACCATGCACTCCAAGACCAAGCACATAACTATCAAGTACCATTTTCTAGAAGAATAAGCGCTTGAACAAAAGGTCAAATTGGAGTATGTCCCCTCCAAAGAACAGGTTGTTGATATATTCACTAAACCATTTCCCAAAGAAACATTTGAATATCTCAGACAAAAGCTAGGAGTTGTTGCTGCATCATCCTACTATTAAATCCAGTATTTCAAAGGAAGTTTACTACATACTGGTTTCATGAAGCATATGCACAGGTACATGTGGGTTGGCTTGGTTGAAAGTGTGTATATGTTTTTCTAACAAAAAAGAAAACAGTCGTAGCACAGTTCAAGGGGAGCATTCACATTCCACATTGTTGGCATTATGGTTGTTGAACTCAACTATTTCTTAGTTGCATCAGTCATTAGTCTGATATAACTTATTCTGTCATGGTCTATATTTCAATGAGTTCTATTGGTCATATGATGTAATTTATTTCCCCAATATCCTTGGGATGGATGATGTAATAATTGTTGTATTTTTGTCATGTATAAACTTTGTATATCCCCACTTGGTTGGGTGATTGATGTATGTATGAGTTCGTGGTCATAGGGAGGTCATACTCTGTTGAGTGATAGTGTCATGTTATTATATTTAATAATCTCTCTGTAGACTCAGCATGTACTCAGGGGGATTACAGATAGCATCATGCAAAGGAGGAGAGTAGAGTGGTCCACTATTTTCCCTTGATGTCAAAGGGGGAGAGTATTTTGGTATTTTGGTGTTGTATGGTATTTATAATAGTCTTTACAACTTGCAGTATTCAACACCATCATGGTTTCCATCAAGTCCAAAGGGGGATATTGTTGGCATTATGATACAAGTATTGTCCTTGATGGCAACTCTACATGTCAACTCAGTTTGATAAGAGGCTAACAAGAATATTCAGAGGCAATAGGCCGGTGGTACAAAGGATCAGGAAGATGGAACTAAGGTCTACTGATCAGAATAAAGAAGATGAAGGAAGAAGATGGTGTAAGAGCAGTTTAAGAGATATACGCAGGTTCACTTAGTCCATGCAACGTATACACGTAGGTACTCAGAACAGAAATAGCATATAACATATACATGCACTCCCACAGAAGGCAACATGCGTACATGTTGAAAACCATGGTTTTGGTCCAAGGTATTTAGTCAAAGGTATCTTTGGACCATGATATTGACCCTAGGTATTTAGTCCGAGGTATTTGGTTCATGGTATTTGATCCAAGGTATTAGTCCTAAGTGGATTCGGTCCATGGTATTGAGAAAGGCCAAAAACTATATAAAGAAGAGAGGATCATAAGGCTAGATGTGCAAGTGAATAAGACTCTAAGGAATACTTCTATCTCAAGTATATTTTATGTTGTAGGGTTATGTTTGGGACTAGATATGAAATATTTATGTTCACCTTGAGTTCAATATTGGATTAGGATCATGTGACCTGAAGTGAATTATTCTTGAATGATCTGATATTGGTTGAGGCTAGATTTGATGTTTTGTGTTATCTATCATGATCTGGGTTTGTCTAAAGTCCGGAATTGCAGCAAAGTTCTGAGTCAATATTTGCAGACCTATACGCAGGTACATCTCGAAAAAAGAGCATATACATGCAGGTTCTGTTCTTTCAAGTTGCGTATACAAAAGAAAGTCTTGATGTTCAGAGATGACAGACCTATCAGATTAGTATTGCTGATTTATTGCTGCTGTTATTTTACTGTTGTCTAACAATGAAGTTTCTTAGATCTGAATGTAAATCTGAATGCATAAGGAGCTTGATATTTGATTGATTGTATAAGAAAGAAGAAGTGTTTTATATTGCCTGCTTGTGTAAAGTTCTGTAAGTTGACAACAGATGTTCAATACACTACTGGTTGGTACAGTTTGTGATTCAGAGATTTTATGATTTAGAATCTTTAGAGGTACACGCAGGTTGGGCTAAAGGAATTAGCGTATATACGCAAGTTTTTCTTCACTAAAGCTGACACATGAATTTTTGAGGTTTCAGTTGGTTCTGAATGTTGATATAGGTTTCTGAGTTCAACAAAGTGTTCTGATGACAATGATCTGATTGTTTCAGATTAAATGCATGTTGGTTGATGATGTTTGAGTTTATAAATTTTTGATGGGTTATTGATGAGTCAAGGTCTTCATATGTCTTGATATGTCCCAGGAGCATCCAATCTGAAAATTCATGAAACATGGTCCCTAGTGGAAGAGTGGAGTTTTCTGTAGGTTGGCACCTACGTACTAGTAAACATATTGGCTAGTATAAGAGCTAGGGGGTTGTAGCTCCCTTCTAGTAGAAGCTAGAGAATGAAAGAATGTTGTAACCTTCTACAGGTAGAAGCCTGCGTATTGGTATGAGATTACACCAATACAAGACGATGATGTGGCGAGTACAGATGATGATGCGGCAATGGACACGTGTCACTCGTTTTTTATGTTTTTAGGGCTCTAATGGGGCTGTTTTTGGGTGCGACGTGGCACCACTCACAAGGTGACATGTGGCAGTGATGATGTCAACAATGACATCACCCATCGCAATTGGCGATTGATGATTGTGCAATGTAAAGCTTTCTCTTTTGCTAAATCTCCTTCCTGGTTGTGATTGCGATAATAAAAAGGCCCCCTCTGATGTGATGTTCTATAGGCTATATTCCATAAATATCTCACGTCTAGACTATCGACCTGCTCTAAGGAAAAAGGTAAAGGGGTCTCCCTATCCATGGTTGCAATTGCGATAACAAAGGAATAAGGCCCCTGCACAGCTGTTAAGAGCCTTATCACTTAGAGGAGTAATCCCTTGGTTCTAGGCCTCGGTCATATGTGGAAAGTTACAAAAGGGGCTGAAAGCATAGGGGCTAAGGGGAAAATTAAAAGAACCCACTTGTTTTGTCTATTTTTAGTGTTTAAAGTTCTGAAGATGAGAGTAGTCACACTTCAGCAAGGCACCGATAGTGCAGGACAAAGGGAAAAAGGGTGTGATGGGTTGGCAGTTAAGGAAGATAGTGACTAGGAACCAGCCAAGAGAGGATTAACCATGAATTAGCAGGAACATGCTAGGACCAAAGGCCAACAAAGAAGAGTGGCATGAAGATATTTCCAGGAACCATCATTTCGATTTCGATGGATTAATTCTGTTTTGTTGTTTTGATCACTGTATTGTTATTAAGTTTTTCTTTCAAGAAAGGAATCTCCCTGCTGTAATAGTTAAAGGATTCAGGCTGAGACACCCATCCATACAGAAAACTGTAAATTCATCCTGAAAGATATTTTCTGTAATTGATTTTCTTGCCCTCTCTCTCATTATTAAAGGGAGGAAGAAACATTGAAGAATGGTTCTGAATTCTAGGAAAAAACTAAATGTGCTTCTCAAGTTGTATGGATTCTGGATCTACATCTTTCTCAATATGAATGAAACAATGGTGATTTCAATGTTCGAGTATTATAGTATGTTGTTTCTCTATTAAAATTCCATTATGTTCGCACTTCCTCTCTGATTTCAAGAAATTGTAGTTGCCAGAAATATCTCTTATATTCTTCTAGATTCATTGGTGTTAACTAGTTAATACATATGCCTGCAGGCAAGTTTGAGATAATATCTTTAAATGTGTGCTTCCTGAAATCATAACATTCACTCTTCTTTCATCCACCTATCTATATTTAGCTCATATAAGTATAGAACTCTTGATGTTTCAAGATCTATGTGATGAGTTATTACTCTCTTTCTCTTCTTTCATTATTCTACAAAATTTGATTAAATTGTAAGTCCTTGATTACTTGGCCTCCACTTGTTTTTGCCCTATTCTTGTGAGTTGTCTATGTGAAAGGATACTGGAAATACATGGCTTATATCCTTGGATGCAGGAACCAACCCATGATGTTATGTGTATATTTGTAGTTACTAGGTGTAGAAGATGCAAATGATGCCTTCAGTTTCTTGAGGATCATATGAGATACATAGAATTTAGATGTGCCCAGGCACTGGTCTTGTAAGAAATCCAAGGCTATCTCTAGGAGGGACAACATGATGTACCATGGACATGTCACCCCCTTTAAAGGTTGAAACCACTTAAGGGTCTTTGATTAACCCCCTATTGAGGTTGGAGACACTTGTACTTACCAAAGCCCACTATGGAAGGGCATGCCACCATGAAGGGCCCCATTGGTTCTATGATTTGTAAGCCCGTTTACTTGATTATACTAATGATTTGTTGTATTGGAGGGCAAGGGGATGTATTGGATCTTATGTAGGATTACAGATGGGTCTCCATTTCGGTCTTAGTCTCCCTATATGGGGTCCTGTCCCTCCAGAGGGCCACATTGGCACTTGTAGGGTGGGTGTTGAGAGCCATGGGCTTCCACCATAGTAGAGAGTACTTTATGGACCCTGAACACCACCCATTGATTGTTTGTTTTCCAACTTTTGGATGAGTATGATGCACCTGGTTCTAGTGTTATAATGACTGAACCAGATCGATTGGTTTATAACGATCCGATAGTTTTGTTTTGAGGAAAAAGCCCATTTGAACTGGTGAATTGCACCATTTTTATCTGGTTTGGTATAGTAAAGCCACATAAAACATAGAAAGTGAGACCTGTTTTGGTTTTTTTCTTTTATTGTTTGTCTTAGCTGAGCACTAGGTCAGAATAGGTGCCTAATGTTCAAGCATATGGCCCTATTATTTCTTTGCATTTCATAGTAATGTTAAATTCTTAAAGTAACAGTGACATTCTCCTTTATCTTTCATTTTCATCCTTTTACTTAAATTTTCAACATTACCATGAAATTACTTAGGATGTTTGAGAGTGGTTTTGACCTCATTTGATTTCATATGGAGAAAGTAGAATTTTAGATCTCACTCAAAATCTAACAGGCTTTACAGTTTTCCAGGATTTTAGGATTGGGGGGATTGCAACACTACTTTGGATTTTCTCATGTATGAGGGTATGGAACTAGTATTTAATGAAGAGCACCAAACCCTCTATGTAGCTTGATGCTAGTGGTAGTGGTTGTTGAACTCCTTTGTCATGAGCCTACTAAAAAAAATACCCGTCACTCAAACAAAATATGGACTTGACATGTTATGATTTTTCTATCCTATTTAATGCTTAGAGGATGATATTGATGATGAAGATCCCAATATAGCCAATGCTTTTGATGGTATGTAGGTATTTGTTGTAGAATAATTTTTTTGGATGCTAGAGGCCATGTGGAGCTTGTTTTCTAATGTATTTTTAGTTTAAGAATGGATTGCACTCGGTGCTATTTTGGTTATGTGCAATCTCATATGCTATATAAATGATAACTTTTGCTTATTTGTGTACAAATGGTTTGGATTCATATGGATGAACATAAATATATATATTTTTATTTAGAATTTTAATATTTTATGTGTTTTGGTATCAGTTTTTTGGTTCGTTTATTTTACCGGTTTCCATACAGTTTTGACCGATTCCTAGTTCGAGGGGTTTACTAGTTTAATGACTAGTCCGATTATGATAACTATGCTTGGTTCACCATGCCCAACTGGCTCCACACTTCCATCATACACTTGGTAGATGATCTAGGGTCCATATGAGCACCAAAAATGGCTTATGACATCACCCTATCCCTTGTAGATGGTTTACAGGCACTTTCCATCCAATTGAAGACCCATGAGGATGTCCTTATGCCCTTTACAACCACTTGGGGGCACCATAGGGATTTGCTTGGAAACAAGGGGCCAACCCCTTGTCCACTATGTTTGAGGTCCATTTTCGCATCATGGCATATTTTGGACTTCATTAAGACTCCTCAAAGGCATAATGACTCACTTTATTGAACATTTGAACCTCTTGAGAGGCTTATTATTATGTTATTGAGCTATCTTGGTGTGCTTGTCACCAAGGAATGTTATCATTGCAAATTATTTTTATTATTTGGAGCTCAAATAGGCCTAATTAGGAAAATCAAACTTATTAGTGATTGTATAGATAGAATTTAGGTGATTCATTATACTCATCATCAGTTGGATTGAGATTTAGTAGCTCTCGTGAACTTCACATCCCCTTTTCGAGGGAGAATTTGGATGTTATGGATGAATTTTGATGTTTGGATCTACTTCTCTTATCTTGGAGCTTCATTATTGGCATAATATGATGATTGGATATACTCTTTTGTACATGTAAGTAATATTTTTCATGCTTATTCTTGTAATTTATCGTCACATGAATGTTGCCAGGATTTTCGCTATACAAATATAAAATTTATTGCTTTCTCATACGAAATTGTGGAAAATTTTCTCTTTTATAGCATTGCATGATTGCATGGACCATGTATTAATTGTGAATATTCCTAGAGGTTATTTTTTCAAACATACATTGATAATTCATCATTTATTGCATATCGAAGTATAAAGATCTCAAGTAGCTGCTCCCATGCCCTAATGCCATGCGAAGTTGCTTGATGACCTCCTTGATTGGGTGAAACTCTTCCAAACCATAAATTTTCCTAAATCCATCTTCCCCAACCTCTCATAAACCATACATTTTCCTAACTCCATATTCCCCAACCTCTTCCAAACCATAAATTTTCCTAAATCCATCTTCTCCAAAGGATGAGGCACTAGTATTTCAATAAGTGATCACTTTGAATGCATATTTTTCACCTCTCCTCCTCTTTCTAGGACTAGACACCATAGGTTATCTATGGAATCAATTATCTCATGTTATAGCCATCAAAATAATTAGATCTCTAGCCCATTATTGTGCTAGGGTTTCCTATAGAGGCCCTCCAAATTTCATGAAATTCCAATGGTGGGATCTCTAGATATTGCAAACCCTAGCCTAAGGATCATGTATTTCTCTAGGTTTCCCTTGGCTAGTGACTTCATTTGGATCATTGCACTTTATTCCAAGAATTTTTTTCCATTTATCCTCTTCTCATTCGTATTTAGGTTAAGTCCCTCCTTGAGTTATAAATTGAACTTCCGTGACCTAATTCTGAGTCGACTTGGTCTCGTGTGGTCCCGCAACCTAACAACTCCAATTCCACAAAGATCACACAAAAACCGATTGTATATAAGTATTTTTGGGCCTATTAGTCATCTTTACTAGATATATTCCCAAGTCCTAATATTGAGAATACTTTTATCCCTTCCTAGAGATCCTATCACCTTGCCTCCCGAACTAGAAAGCCATGCAATTGAATCTCTCTTGTGAATAAGCCTAAGGAATCACTCCTTATTCCCTTATTGACTTATTAATCTAGTGATTACTAATTATAACAGGTCTCCTCCCATTGGTAAAATCCCATAAATAGAAGGGAGCCTTAGATGAGGTGACAATGCACTATCACTCCATCATTTCCCTTGACCTAGTAGTTCCCTTTAGGATCCCCTCCTAGGACCCCTGCTATTTTGAATGGTAACAACACTTATGTCTGTTTGTTCAAGAGAGCTCTTTATAGGCTCAAGTAGGCATCGAGACCTTGGTACACTCACATTGAAAACTACCTTTAGGAATTGGGCTTCGCTAAGAGTGAGGTGGATGCCAACCTGTACTACCTCATAATTGGAGGGCTAAGGAGGGCTTCTACTTATTCTAGTGCTCTATGTTTCCAATGTTATCTTGATTGGAGCACACAACTTGATCCAATATTGCAAGGAAGATCTCACAAGAGAGTTTGAGATGAAGGAGATAGGTCTTATGCACTATTTCCTCGAGTTGTAAGTATGGCAGGGTGATGTGGAAATCTTCTTGGGGCAGGGGAAGTACACTACAAATATTATCAAGAGGTTTCATATGTAGGATTGCAATCCCATGACCACACCTCTAGTCACAAATTGGAGGAAGGTGGACACTAGTAGATCAAAGTGAGTATATGCCACATTATATATCAAGGTCATTGGGTCGTTGATGTACCTAATCAACAGATGACCTGACATATGTTTTGCAGTGAACCAATTGAGCTAGTTCATGATGGAGCCTACTAGAGTTCACTAGGTTGCTACCAAGCATGTCTCATGACATCTAAAAAACATGACAAATTATGGGTTATGGTATAGACAAGTTTATGGAGTGAGGCTTGAGGGCTTCACAAATGTAGATTGGGTAGGGAGATCCAAAAATTGGAAGAGTACTTTAGGTTGCGTCTTCGAAAGTTGAGTCAAGAGTTGTTTCCTGGTTCAGCAGGAAGTAGAGATTGTAATGACAAAAATTCATATACACAATGAAAATCTTTAAATTACTTCAAATACATAAATTTCCATTGTAATACATGTAACTGTTTATTTAATATTATATATTGAATTGATGTAATATATGAGATTATTACAAATGGGAATGAGGGCCTGCTTATATAGGTAGGTGGACCTTTCATGATTGTCATATCTCTAAGACATGCCTCTTCATTACTAACTAACTAACATTAATTTAATTAATTATATATATTATATCTATATTCATTTATGTTTATTAATTTGATATGAATTATATTTATAACATTGCCCCTCTTCAGAAAGCTTTGTTCTCAAAGCTTATTGATTAAAGGTTGGATCTCTTTTTTCTGTTCATCGTGGAACTGTCATCTTCATTGTTACAAGACGATATGATCCTTGGAGCCATAAATAAAATTGTTAAATCGAAAATGGATTTGACCATCCTAGATTAATCCTTTGTGAAATCTTCTGGTCACTAGAAATTTGTGATGAACTGTTATCCTAGGATTGGATTCTACAAACTTTAGTGTCCTTTGGAACATAAATTTTTTGTTTATGTTCTAAGTGATACTGGTACATAAATTCATTGAAAAGTCTGCTCTTGTGATTAAGATGTCGATAAATAGTTCTAATGGTTGGACTTTCCTTTATCATTTTGGTAGTTTCCTGATTTCCTTTAGGTGTTGTTGAGTTGGCTAATGAACCTTCCTTTGGAATGTCTATCGTTTGAGCTACAACTTTTGAATATGTTTTAACTTCTCTAGATTTACCTTCTTCTTTACTTGTAATATAGAATGGATCAATATTTTTTCCTTTATCTTCAACTTGGATTGAAACCACTAATGCCTTCAATACTTTGTTTTGAAGTTGTTCTAACTTGTCATTTAATGACTTCTTTTCATTTTTAATTTTTTTATTTGTGTAAGTAGGGCTTGGTTATGATTCCTTAAACGTAAAAGTTCATCATTTCCTAAATTGTTGGCTTTTTCCTTAGAATCCTTTTCTTTTTCATTTAAGTTTTTACTTTGTTTTAATAAACTTTGATTCATGGTTTTTAAATGTAAATTTTCTTCTTCCTTCTTTGATATATTCTCGTCGAATTTATCCTTAGAAATTTCATTTTCTTGCTTTAATTTTTACTTCTTAATTTTAGACTTCTTGATCTGTTCAAGTAATTTTTTATTATGGTCTCTTAGGTGTAAATTTTTTTCATCACCTTCTGTTGATTTTTCTTGAAACTGATATTCAAGATCTTTATATTTTTTCTTTGATGCTTTGTTATTTTGTTGAAGTTGGGTGGATTCTTCCTTTAATTGTTTTATTTGCATCTACTCATTGTCTTGATGTTCTTTTGTACTAAATAATCTTCCACACCTTGGACATGTTAGATTGCATTTTTTTAAATATAAACATATCCAATTTCGTCTAAACAAAATGGACATTTAGTCCAAAATAGTGATTGTTGTGTGAGACTTATCTTGACTACTTCCTTTATTATTTTAAAATTAGGCTCCATTTTTCTTGACTTGATAACCTTTATTGGTATTTTTTTTTTAATTTTTAATTTTATTTTTTATTCTCAACATTTTTTTTTCTTTTATAATTTTTTTGTTGAAAAGTTACAACTCTAGTGAAACATGGCTATTCACCTCTTTGGGGTATAATATAAAATATATGTCCACTCATGTGCCTTTGACTCAGTGAATTTTCTCCACATAAAAAGTAAAACTTACCATTCACATAAAGAGATTTTGTATTCCCTTTGTTCTTCTTTTACCTTGAAAATATCATGGGGAATTACCATGGGTTGATAAAACCATGAGCTTGTAAACCACTTAATGAAGAATCAAGATAATCTTATCTACTCTTCCTTCTCTTACGTATAGTTTTAAATATATTTGGAAAGGTTCCCTTTTGACTTTATCATGCACTTTTTATCAATAATGTAGAATATTTTATATATATGAATGTTCTCCTTCAGAATTTACATGAGACTAGTTTTTTTACTAGAATCATTTGAAATGTCAAT
>APFE030181865.1:158773-184420 GCA_000404065.3 Pinus taeda
TTAAAGTGACCAGAGGCCTGATAAAAAAAGGAGAAACTCTAACTCATGTAGCGAAATGTTTTAGTTGTGAAGACAAGTTGAGGGCCAAATGCCAGAATCTACCAACATGACTCTCATACCTGTGTAATGACCAAAATTCATATACACAACGGAAATGTTTAAAATAATTCAAAGATGCAATTGTCCATTGTAATACATGTAACTGTATATTGAATATTGTATATTGAATTGATGTAAGATATGAAGTGATTACAAATGAGAATGAGAGTCTTCTTATATACCCTAGGTAGGTGCCCTTTCATGAATGGTCATGTCTCTAAGACATGCCTCTTCATTACCAACTAACTAACCATTAGTTAAGTAATTATTATTATTATATTTATATTTATATTTATTAAATTAATATGAATTATATTCCTAACAGAGATCAATTTCTCTCAGTTCAGTAGAGGCGGAATACATACCTGCTAGCTTAGCAACATGTGAAGCCATTTGGATGAGGAATTTGCTTGTGTGTCTTTTCAGGCAGGGGTTGGGGTCCACCATGATTTACTATGACAATCAGAGTTGCATTAAGCTCTCTGAGAATCTAGTTTTTCATGGCCGCTCCAAGCAGATCAGGATCAGGTACCATCATCTTAGGGAATATGTGTAGAAAGAGATAGTAAAGCTACCATACATTCCCATAGATGAGTAGATTTTAGATATATTGATGAAGGATTTAGTCAAAGGAAAGTTTGTGTTCTTCAAAGGTAAGTTGGGAGTTGTAAAAAATGCCTTCCTCACTAAGAGAGAGTGTTGAAAATGTAGCGAAGGAAGGTCTTCTGGCTTGGGCCTTAACCAATAAAGACCTCAAATTAGCCTTTCTCTAGCATGAATGCAAGCTCATGAGATAGAATTTAGTTACGATGAGTTGACTTCCAATTTACTTGAACGGTCATCAAGTTTGCATGTGTAGTGTTGGAGCTTCATTTCATTGGAGTTTCTTCGGTTACACTATAGGGTGAGGTGGCAGTGACAAGTCTAGTTAGGATAAGTCAAGACTTTAGTGACAAGTTCAGTTGGGCTGAGTTAAGACTCTAGAGATAAGTGAAGAGGATGAGTTGAGTCCCCATTTAACTTGAATCACAACTATAGGAGATTAAGGAGAAACTTGTGTTGGTTAATTGAGAGCTAGTCCAAGTGTAACTGGGACTTTCTCCAATTAAATAACAAAGGAAACTAGTGACACTAGTGTGAACGTGCATTTGATTAGGCCTCCTTGCATACATCAACTTCTATTGTGAAAGAGAAGATTGCAGGTACAATTTAATTCATCATTCTCTATGTGGAGGGCACATAGATTGAGGAGCAATAGTTTGCAAGGATTGTGGAGTAAGGATCAAGATTATAATTCGAGATTATCTTCAATAAAGAATAATTTTGTGTAGGGTCGGGATCAAGAGCATGGCCAAGAGCATCATCTCAGGGGCCGAGAGAAGTGATCAAGATTTGACCGAGAACAATTGTAGAGTTAAGAATAGTGAGGAGAAAACTAGCGCTTTCTTAGTGAAATAAATGTTGGCTGCAATAGCAACATGAATTATAATAAATCCATTTTCTCCCATAATAATCAATAAAATACCACAACAAAGAACATGTTTTCCTGTTTGGGTTTCTTGGGTAAAAAAAATGTGTCAATTTTGTGTGCATATTTTTTTTATCTCATTTATTTTCTGCTACAGGTTGAAAGTTAAGAAACTCTATATATTGGTGAAAGTTAAACTTGGTTTCATTTTTCAGCTACCTTGATTTTCAGTAAATTCACCTAAGTAGTCACAGAGTTTCAAAAAAATAAACATATATCTATAATATGTATATTTATATTATATATATATATATATATATATATATATAGTTAATATAGTATATATTATGTATATATATAAATATATATATATATCACATACCTTATTAATCACTCAAATTCTAATTGATAATCAAAACGATCCCTAGACCCTTAGTATAAATATGCCACTCATGTAGCTCGTTTTGATTATCATCTCAGAATTTGAGTGAGTAATAAGGTATGTGATGTTAAACATTGCAACTTAGATAAGTGTTCTAGCCTTCATAGGTATCACTAAGTTTAGGAACATTGAGGAATTAATTATCTCCACACCCATGTACTTTTTCCTAAGTTTCATCTAGGGAAAATGTCTTTATTAAGCCAATTAGTGATTTTTAAATATTTCATAAGTTGAAGCTTAGGAAAAAGTGGCTAATTAATTAACATTATTTGAGATAAGATTGATTCACCTCTAGAAGCTTCTTGAAAGTTTCTAAGATGATCTTAGCCATCGAGTGGGACATGATAACTTCTAATTTTGTCCATTCATTTGTGAATGAGAGATTATAAAGGGAGATCAATGGAAAACATTGGAGACAAATCAAACATTGAGCTGGATAAGTTTTCAGTGAGAAACTAGGAGGGTTTTAGCAGTAATAATTGAGAAGGATATTGTCATGGTTATTCTTAATCTAAGAGACTTCCAATTTCTGAGTTTTAGAGGGAGTTTTGTTAGCCGAATTATTTTCTGCATGAGGTTGAGGTTTTTGAGTGGAGGTCATGAGCTTCAAGAAGAGGTTGAGTTTCTCATTAAATTTGCACATGTGGAGGCCAAGATTATCTCTAGGAGGAAGTGTATGTTTCAGAAGGGTAGTGTGAATCCTAGGAGGTCAAGTGAGTGCTAGAAAAGGTAGTGCGAATTGTTGAGGAGCCAATGCGAATTATTTGGAGAGCCAGTGTGAGTTGTCGAAAAGGTAGTGCAATTTGCAGAAAAGGGTTATGGGGTTTTTCCCTAGCTGATTTGATTAGCAAAGGAGAAGATATTTTTTTTCAAGTGTGAGGCAAGTAGTTATTTTAATTTCTCAATATGATATTGCTAAAAATTAATAATAAAACCTTAATACAAAAGTCTAGTTTTCCCCGCATTGGGGTTTTTCTTGGGTTTGTCCAATTTTTTTATCATTTATTTATTTATTTATGTTGTTAATGTGATTGGTTTCTCATGTATTTCGTTGCAAATTTTATTTAGTGAATGGTGTTGTTCATGTTTTCATTCATTAATTTCAATTGATAAATTAATTTGTTGTGTATAAGTAATCAGAATAATTAACTAGGTTGATAACCCCTTTTGGGTAGTAGAAATTTCACATGGTATCAGAGCTATCTACAACACTACGCTATTTATTTATCTGAGCGTGAGGGTTTTGAAATAGCTTCAGATTTATTGGAGTTATTGTTCAAGGGTTTCAGAAATGGCTTTAGTTGGTTTGAGGAATCAATATAGACTTGATCGTAGGTCTTAACCCTGTACTAAAATTACTTGCATATGAATTATAAAAAATGGAAATAAACAATGGAAAGAGCATAAAACATATATACACAAAGATTTTCCCCCCAATCACAAAAACGGGACTACCATATTGATTTTTTTTTTTTTAATGTTCCTTTCAATGTTACAAGACATATATATACATGTCGAAGCACCCATAAACCCGAATCCATTAACCCTTGATTAGAACATAATTGTAGTTCCCTTGGACGGATCTACAAAATACCATGGATAATCATCATGCCCAAAACCATTTGCGAAATCCATGCACAAAACCATAGGTAGGTTCACCCACCTAATATACAGTCCATTTTTTTTCTTGGGGCGCTGCGCTATACCCCATTCGAGGGGGATACCGCCCCTGCATACCCCCTGACAAGGGATGCAGCTGCCCCCTTGTAACCCCCCCACGCATCACCCGACACAAAATATAGGGAGGTCTTCTGCCCCCCCATGACCCCCCCACAGGTTGGGTAGTTTTGGAAAGAATATAACACAACCCAACATTCTGCCACTTGTTATTTTCTTTCCATAGGGGCCACAGGAGAGCTTAGTCATTGATCCAACCCTGCAACGCCCACTGTTTCTCTACACCAAGAAAAATTCTCATTGCTTACAAACTTTGTCAATGCATCTAAAGTATTCTTCAAAATGTCCACCTTTACTAGCAACACCTTTTTGTCCTCAACCGTATCCCTCACAAAGTGATATTGAACATCAATGTGCTTTATCTTTGAATGATAAGGAGGGTTATTTGCCAATAAAATTGCACTTTGGTTTTCACAATCTATCCTTATATATCACTGTACTAACCCCATTCTTGAACACAATCTCTGTAACCAAACTACTTCCTTTCTTGCATGAGTGGCTACCATGTATTCTGCCTTTGTAGTTGAAAGTGCCACTATAGAGTGTCTCTTAGTCATCCAACTGACTGCACCTCCAAATAGGTTAAACACATACCCACTTGTAGATCTTCTCTGATCTAGATCTCTATCCCAATCTACATCAACAAAGCCACAGATGTCCAAAACTCTGTCCAATCATGGTCTTCCTTGGTAGCACAAACCATAATAACCAATGCCACGCAAATACCTAAAAATCCACTTCCTTGTTGTCCAATGCTCCTTCCATGGTTTTGACATAAACCTACTCAATACTCACCCTGCATGTGCAATGTTTAGTCTAGTACAAACCATTTCATACATCAAGCTACTGACTAGACTTGCATATAGAACACGAGACATGTCCTCTTCCTCTTCTTGTGTCTTGGGACACTGTTCAACAGATAATTTTACACCTACAGGAATAGGAAACTTCATCTGTTTACTATCCTGCATATTAAACCTCTGTAGTATGGTCTTGACATACTTCGTCTATTTTAACCAAAGCTTCCTCTTTGCCCAATCTCATTTAATTTCCATGCCCAAAATATAGTTTGCAACACCAATATCTTTCATGTCGAATTTGGAGGAAAATTGGGCCTTCAAATCATGGATAATTTCTTTGTCATTTCCAACCAGCAATATATCATCCACATACGGGACAAGATAAATAACATGGTCACCAATTAATTTAAAATACAAACAATGATCTGCTTTGCTTCTGGTGAAGCCCAGTCTCTGTATAAATGTATCAAATTTATGATACCACATTCTTGGTGACTGTTTTAACCCATACATAAACTTTTTTTTTAACTTTCATACCAGTTCTTTCTTACCCTTCACTGCAAAGACTTCAGGTTGCTTCATGTAGATATCTTCTTCTAGATCCCCATGAAGAAATGTTGTCTTCACATCCATCTCCTCTACCTAAAAATGAAAAGCAGTGACAACATATAAAATTAATCTAATAGAATCTGTTAGAGCCTAGATTTACCTCAGGCTGGAAAGGTAAGCTTCTAGGTCCACATCAAACCACGCTCAGCCTCGTAGCTAGCCCTATGAGGACAGGAGAGGGCTCTATCCGGGTAAATCTCAGCAAAAGATAATCATATGGGGCTTGAGATGACCAATTTAACAACTAACCTTAGGCTATGTATGAAGTGCAAGGATTGATTTGAGTTTTTGGGGGTTTTGTGTTGGAAAATGGGAGAGGCAAATTTGGGTCTGGGGATGAGGCATAGTTTTTGCAGAGTTATGATTAGGGAAAGGAAGGAAATCATTTTGACGCTTTTAGAGTGAATAAATGGATGGATCATACCAGTGAGGAGCCAAGGAGGGCAAGAGGGTCTTAAGAGTCCTCCTCAAACAGATGAAAACATTGAAAATTAAACAAACTTCAAAGTAGAGCACAACAATCCAGTGAATTCTACTTTAATCACTCAGTTGTTTAATTTCAGAAGCAAGGAGAAGGAAAAATGATACACATAAAAATCAATGAACTTACAAGTACATAGATAAACACACCATCAAAACACAGAGCCACATGGATCCCACCAAGTGCTGCAAAACCCTAGTCTTTCCTTGGCCAAAAATGTAGAGATAGAATGTACAATGATGTGCCAAGCAATCCCAAGTGTCCAACCCTGAAAATGACTCAGAAGATACATGATATAGACCATCCTAACCCACTCCCATGCCTCTAGGGGTCAAGTTCATCATTCTAGGAGTTGTTTCAACCAATTCTAAACAAAGCACTAAAATCTAGGCAATCAAACAACTTGCCTCTATAAGGTAGGAAACGGATTCATTCATTAAATTTTCACCTTTTCATGAATGAATCCTCTAGAAAAAGTAAAAATATTCCAATATTACATCATGATCCTTCAATTACATCAAGATAGGTCAATAATTACATCACAAAGTAAAACTAGTCAAATTGGCCAAATTTCTGAGCTGGAAGGTGAAACAATTGGGCAAAATTCCTCTATGCGCCGCGCCAAATCCTCTATGCTTCGCACCACTTTGGAGCTGAATTTGAGGCCCTTCCCGAAGTACAAATTGAGCTCAAGATAGCGTGTTGGAAATCCCTACCTGTCTACTTTCCAACCCAAGTGGAAATTTTCAATTTGGTGTCCATTTGCCCCTCCAAAACTTCAATCTCCCAAGACTGCTTCTTGTGTGTCAAAATAGGGGCAGTGAGGTCATTTTTTGAGTGTGTTTGACCTTTTGTGGACTCAAAACTTGCCCAAACTTCTTGCCCATGCACCAGAAGTCATGATTTTTCATGCCAAATCTAAAAATATAAAGTTTTTTCCATTTGGAGCCCTCTAGAAAAAGCGAGCGCCACGTGGCGCGGCGCATAGGGAAGCAAAACCTATTTTTCAGTGAAAAAATTTTCAAAAATGCAAAACTTGCTCCAAATTTCTTGAAATTTGGGCTGTACCTTCTATATCAAGTGTTAAATAGGCTTCATCCAATATCTGAAGGCGATCATGCTCTTTTTGCCTCTTTTGCTTCCTTATTGCCTTCTTCAATTTCGCCTTTAGACTCCTTATTCGTGCCTTGGAACTCATATTGCGCGCCCTATAATGGAAAGCCATGTGTCTCAACAATGCTTTGTCCCTATCGTCTTTCTCCAGCAATTTCTCCAGGTGGATGTTGATTCTCTCGAGCCAAGACTCCCGATCATCATTAATCTCTTGTTCCAATGAAGTGAGCTCAATCCTCCGGCTTTGGGCAGCTTGGTGATTCTCGCGGATGTTTTGCAACTCCATGATTGCTTGTTGATATTCGAGCTGTTTGTTCCTCTACTCCAAATATTTCATAGTCCACTTAGCCCTCTCCAAGTCAAGGGACAAGGCTGTGATCTCTGTGTTTCTCTTGGATGATCTCTCTAAGATGTGCATTTTGCGAGCCCATGTCTGTAACATCATCTTGAACGAGAATGAAATCAGTCTCTCGCTCACCTGAAGGCCCCTCATCCTGCATTCGCCTTTTGCCTCTGTCCTGCACCTGTGATGCTAATGTCGGAAGCGAGGCCCCTTCCACCCCGAGTGGAGATAACACTCGCTTTGCTACTGCAAATAACTGCCTCGTGCCCTTCTGATATGTAATGAAGACCGGTATAGTAGCAGTGTGTGGATCATGGCCTTCTTCCTGATGAGAAGGTCCACCAGTCTCATGCCCAACCTCTAAAGGTCCCTGTGAAGCTCTTAAAAAGTCAGAAGAGATGAAATCATCCCAAGTGATGCCCTGTAATCCAAGCTGATGGACCACCAAAATCTTGATGAGAGAAAAATGGAAAATACTGTTGAACTGCTGCTCAGGGGTCTTTTGTTGCACAAGAGAAATCATCCTCTCTATGTTTCGGCATATGAAATATGGAATGTTCATCATCCTTACCCGAGTGAAATGCATGAACAACCTAATGTGATAACCATATAGTCGGGAGAAGCGACCTTCACAACTGAAATACTTCATGATTAATTTCATTAATGGAGCATATTCATCTTTGAGATATCGGAAAGGGAACACTCTCTTTAGCTGCCTCAAGAAACGAGGTTTAATATATGGCTCATAATGTTGCCGGTCAATCTTCTGCCTCTTGTTCCATGGTTCTCTAATGTTAGGTATGTCAGTTGCCAATGAGATAGAATCTGGTGTAAGTGTGAAAGTGACACCAGCCAAAGTAACTCGATCACTAGGTAAATGTAACACAAATAAGCAAGCCAACTCATGATGGACTTGAACAGTAGCAACCTTTTCACAAAATTTATAACATGAGTGAAACTTGAAACAAGAGACGGCAAGGGGGCAGGCCTGCAATTCTGTAAGGGTGGTTAGTTCTTCTCTGACATGTCTGCCACCTTTATGAGGCCTCCGGGGTGCATGTCCCTCCATGGGTGAGTCACTTTAAGTCTCCATTTCATAATTAGATGAATGACAGGATGACATGACTGCTGTTGCACAAACTACCTTGGAGAAAAAGATGTTGGTGATAAAACTGTGTTTGGACTGCTCTTCTGTGATGTGGTTGAATTCTGCCACCAAAGGGAAAAAATGCACAAAGGGACTGTTAGGAAGAGGGAAAGTAGTAAGGGATTAGGGACTATTGGGACCATAGGGATTAGGGAAATGTAGGAGGGTTTTGAGGGATTTGATGTATAGGGTTAGGAATTGTTGTGTAGGATATGAAGTGTGGGGTTTGAAAATTTGGGAAAGGGAATATAGGAGAAGGAATTAATGAACTTAGGGAGGGGGTAGGAAATTAGGGAATGATGAAAACAAGGGAGAAATGGGATGGAGGAGTGACTTTGGCAGCAAAACAATGATTTTGAAACCCACAACAATTTTTCTTGAGGTGCTTTTAGAAGGAGGGTTTGATAAGTTTGTTCAACCATTATCATCCATAAACCAGCCTAGCTTATCACAAAAGTTAATGAAACATCAAGAAGAAGGCTCTACCTGGAAAATCCGCCTAAGTGATGGGAAATTTGGTGAAATTTCAAGGAAATTCGGGCTTTCAGATGTATGCGACGCGCCACATACCCAATGCGCCGCGCCATCCCAGTGCGCCGTGGCTGTGTTAATTTACACTGTGCGGCCACTCCCAGTGCGCCATGCCTGTCCAGTGCGCCGCGCCACCTGCTCTATGTGCTGCGCCGACCAAACATCCTCCAACTTCACCCAAATGGCGCACTTACTCACCCAATTTGCTTTGAATTGCTTCTCTTTGATCTTTGGCATGCAAATGACATTAATCCTCATGGATTTGATTTTTGATTCTTGAAAACCCATTTTTGTAATGTTTGGCATTGGCACTTTTTCACATTTTAATACAACTCTGTGATTTGAATTTCCTTTTTATTTTTTGATTGAAATGATGAAATTCTTGGCAATTTTTTGCAGGGATAACTGACATGGAATTTGGAAAAGGAGACTAGGGCTGCGCCTGAAGAATTCAACAACTGACATTTTTTTGAAAATTATTACAAAAGATGAAATGCCGAATTTTCTTCAAAACATAGTTTTGAAGAAAAGTCATGATCCATCCAGATGACGATGAAAATATGTGAAATGAAAACTTCTTAAGAACCTCCCTCTGGCCTACTGGCTTTATTGGACAAATTGAAGAAACAACTTGTGAAACCCTAGACCTAGTGACTAAAATGACACTTGTTGATCAAAAGACTAAAACATAACTGTAATTGACTCAAAAACTTGATTTTAATGAACAGACCCGAGCCAATAGTGCAAGGCATGAGGGGTAATGAATTACCAGATCCTTCTGCCAGATTATGGCACGCCCCTAGTGGAATGCAACTGAGTGAAGCGAGCGAGACACCTAAAAAATGAAATGCAATAAGAGAAATGATCTCTGATGGAGGGATGTAAAGACCGACTCTAACAGAATCGACCTTGGAAACAAGAGAGAAAATATCACCAAAATCAATTCTCGGCACCTTTCCTTCTTCTTCTTCTTCTTCTTGAACACCCAGTTTCTGCCAATGGGTTTCCTTCCAGCCTGTAACTCCACCAGATCCCAAGACTCATTTTTGTGCAAAGATGCCATTTCATCAACAATGGCCTATTTCTAGAATTTTCCATCCTATGAATCTACTGCTTCCCTCACAATTCTTGGATCATCATCAGTAATAGATAAAGAAAAATTTGAACAGAGAGAAGATGGAATATACCTTTCTGGCTACCTTCTTTCTCAAATTGATCTTCTCACAGCTGCAATTTGTGGCTCTTCATCTTCTGATTCCTCTTCTGTTGTGTAGTTTGATTCTTCCTCCTTTAGCTAAAACTCTATCTTCTCAGGTTCATTTGGTAGGACTTCATGTTTAATAACATATTTCACCTCTCTAAACACCACATCTTCATTGTATGAAACCTTCCTTGTTTCTGAGTTCCAAAGCTTATAACCTTTTAAACCATCCTTATACCCAATAAAGATGCACTTTTCAGATTTTTCCAATTTTGTTCTTTTCTCCTTTGGAACATGTACATATGCATCACATCCAAATACCCTCAGATGTGAAATATGAGGTTTCTTACTAGTCCATACATCTTGTGGAGTCTTATCCTCCAACGTTGATGAAGGCAATCTATTGATCAGGTAACATGCAGTCTCCACTGCCTCTGCCCAAAATTCCTATCCTAACTCGATACCAATGAGCATGCTTCTTTCCATTTCCATCAATGTCTTGTTCATTCTTTATGCAACTCCATTTTTCTTAGGTGTGTATGGAGTAGTCTTGTCGTGCTATACCATGATTCTTACATAACACTTCAAATTCCTTCTTTCAAAACTCTCCACTATTATCTATCCTCATCACCTTTATCTTCTTCTCTGTTTGGTTTTCCACCAGAGCCTTAAATTCTTTGAACTTGTCGAAGAATTCACATTTATTCTTGAGGAAATATATCCATGTATTCCTTGAGAAGCCATCTATAAATGATACATAATACATATACTTACCTAGTGATGGAACCGACATAGGTCCAAACACATCATTATGAACAAGCTCTAATATTCGCTTCGCCCTCTTAGCACTAGAGGGGAAACTCACCTGATTCTACTTCCCATATACATAATTTTCACAGAAATCAAAATTTAGAGAGAAATTAGACATACCTTCTATCATTCCTTTACCATGAAGTATTCGAAGGCCCTTCTCTCCAATTTGACCAAGCCTTTGATGCCATAGAATGGTCTTTTCTCCAGAGACCACTAGATTTTCTTCTCCAGTTTCAGGAACCATAGAACTGTTGCACCCACCAATAACGGTGATATCTTGAATCTTGTATAAAGTTCCAATCCAAACTCCCCGCATCAATACCACGGCTCCCTGAACCATATTGCATATATCTTTCTTGAATAATGTTTTTACACCTCCATCATCTAGCTTGCTTACAGAAATCAGATTTCTAGCCAATGTAGGAATATGCAAAACACCTGGAAGTGTTCTAATCCTTCCACCTTGTAACTTCAACTTGAGTTTTCTACAACCAATGATTCTAGCCTTCCTATCATCCCCTAACAAGACATCACCACCATCATATTTCTCATACTCGCTAAACCACTCTCTATGGGGAGTGAAGTGAAAGGATGCACATGAATTAATCAACCATGTCTCATGATCTACATGTGTACTTGAAGAAGAAGCCAAGTACACATCCCCACCTTCATCTGAGGTGGTTTTCAGCTCTGTAGAAGGAGCATCATCAGATCCCTTTCCTTTCTTAGGAGCTTTAGATTTACAGTTCCTTTTGAAGTGCCCTTCCTTTCCGCATTTCCACACACCTTTACAATTTTTCCTGGAGATTTAAATCTCCCTCTAGATTTAGATCTTCCACTTGAGAACTTATTTTTGTTTCTGTTCTAGGGCCTTCCTTCATATTTTTTCATCTCATCTCCTCTGACAACAAGGATGATACTATTTCATCAAACTACAAGGTAGTTGCATTGCTACCTATTGCAAAAAGCAGAATATCCCACGAATTTGGTCGGGAACACAACAAACTTGTGCACTTATCTTCATCTAAAATTTTAATATCAATAGATAATAACTGTCTTACCACAATATTAAATGTGTTCAGCTTGTTTGTCACTAAGTCTCCATCTTTCATCCTTAGGTTATACAACTTTTTTCGTAGGAACAATTTATTCACCAAAGACTTAGATTGGTACAAAGTCCCTAACTTGTCCCACAAAGCCTTCACTGAAGCTTCCCCTGATACATTCAACAATGCTGAATCTGACACACATAATCATATTGTACTCTTTGCCTTCCGATCCAACTTCGCCCAATATTTAGCTGACATTGTTGGTGGTTTAGTACCTGGATCTACCATTATCCACTGATCTTTATCCAATAGTAGATCCTCCATCTTGCGTTTCCACAACTCAAAACTCCGACCATTAAATTTCTCGATCTTTATCTTTCCACGTATCGCCATCTTCTTTCACCACAAGAATCAATCCCACATGGCTCGCAATGAACAGGGTCTACCATAAGCCTGAGCAAAAACCCCTAATCAATAAAGGCATCCCCTTAAAGCCAAAACAACTCCGATACCAAATGTAGGTTTTAACCCTGTAAAACGATTACCTACACACGAATTCTAAAAATAGAAAATAAATAGTGGCAAGAGCATAAAACATAAAAAAAATATACACAAATATTTTCCCTTGGATTCCAAAACCAAGACTAGATTGGTTTTTATTTTTATTTTTTATGTTCCTTTCAATGTTACAATACATATATATACATGTAGAAGCATCCATAAACCCCTATCCATTAACCTTGGGTTAGAACATAACCATAGTTCCCTTGACCGCATCTACAAAATACCATGGAAAAAAAAGCATCACGCCCGAAACCATGTGTGAAATCCATGCACAAAACCATAGGTAGGTCCACCCACCTAATATTGGGTGCAAATTTTATTTCCCGGGGCACTGTGTTGGACCCTATGCAATGGGGATGATCCAAGTGGATATTGGTGTCGCATTCCAACCATGAAGTTTGAAGATTGGGATCTCGTTGATCGCAAGAAGATCCCGTACCTAGAGACCAGGAACCTAATGAAGCAAAGCACTGTGGGGGTAGTGATCTTGTTAGAGCTATGAAAGTGGCTGCGCGGTGTGGAAAAGGCTGGCTTGCTACACTTATTATGGATACCACATTTCCACCGTGTGCCCATCACCATTTTCGTCATCAAGCAACTGCTCTGCTTGGTGCATGACGGGTATCTATGGCTGGAGGAGCTTATCCCCATCACGACAAACCTAATCCACTGCATTTCTTAGCTCCCCTGCAAAGGACAGGACCCCACGACCATAGTCGAAGGAAAGGGCAACGATTTGGCTCTTGCAAAAGCCATGAAGGCAAAATACAAGTTGGAGAAGAAGAAGAGGGGCTACACCATCTCCAACATCCAAGAAAAAGGGGTACGTGTAGCAACCCAACTCCTGGTCGGAAAAGTTATGAGGAAGTGTCGTGCTGATGAGGTATTGGGGCCAGTGTTCACACTCTAGTTCAACTGGTCTGAATTCCTCCACGAGGAATTTTTGAAAAATTGTTGCGAAGCCCAGGAGTAGGGTAAAACCTTCCACTACACGTGGTTGTTATTATCCATCATGCTCATAGCCGGGGGAACTACTAGAAGATAGTCAATTCCCCAACATTGATAGAGACTTACCAGAGGCCACGAAGTACGCTTCACTCTGGGCCACAAAGGACATGAAACAAATACACGACACCAAAATCTTTTGGGTGCTCATGGAGATGAGCATCCAGATGTGGATCAATCGGAGGTTGCACCTGTCACCTACAGTGTACAATAGTCTGCAGAGTTTTGTAGAGTTTAAAGCCGACATGCATATTGTCTACATCAGGGTGTGCAAGGATACAACAAAGTAGTGGACGAACCTCCAATTTATAGCCACCGATGACCCCATCTTCACTGCCTTGGAGACATGGCCTCCGGAATGGCACACCCCAAATCTGGCAGAACTGGAGAAGGCGACAAGATAGAGGAAAAAGGATGATGCTAAGTTGCGTGTCACCCAATTGGCCAAAAAAAGGCAGCAGGAAACAACAACAACTAAGGAAAAGGCAGCACAGGAAGTGACACAGAAAGCCACAGTGAAGAAACAAGCTGCAGAAGCAGCAGCAACATATGCGATAGAGGCAGCAACCACGAAGGCAGATGAGGGCCAAGCAACATCCTCGTAAGGGTGGGAGGCAGAGGAAATAGAAACAACAGAAGGGAGCATGGAGGCAGGGACCACTTCCACACAGTTGAAGCAACCACACATCACAGAATGAGCAGGACCAGGGAAGAAGGTCAAGGCCTCGAAGTTTGCCATTAACCTGATTACCTTAACTGAAGGTGGTCTCCATGACATTGGCAAAACTGTCCGCGATGTCACAAGTGAAGCTCTTTAGGATTTTATGTAGGAGCACCAGACTGTGTTGGGGGCCCTCAGGGCACAACTGCAGGAGTTACAGGTGCGACCCCTTCAGGTGGGTACCCTTTCTACCCACGTCGCAGTAGGATCCTCGGTAGCAGAGCAGATGCTATGAGCATAGATGGAAAACACGATAGTGTTACCGAAAGGGGCCCTAGTCACAGTGAATGTGACTGATAGATTTTTTGTTAACATGTTGAAAGGCCTTGGCCTTAATTTGGCTGCCTTTCCATGAGAAATGTTGTATCAGCTACAGGATGGGATAACCGTAGAGCTGCGCACTAGGGAGAGCTGCGTAATCCAAGTTCTTAGCAAACAAAAGATAAACATGGAACAACTCACCTTGTAGCGCGATAAATTGGTGTGACAAAATCAACACTTGGAGCAGATGGTAGATGACGTTTTTCGACGTGTCCTAGAGATAGCCATTCCAATAGATCTACCGATAGAGGTACAAATCCATATATTGGCGACCAGAGTCTGTGAGGCCAGGGAAGAAATGAAAAATGTTCAGCTAGAGCTGAATCTTCAGATTGTTGAGCTGTGGTTAAAGAAGCAACCTTCCACTCCCCCAGAAATTAGAGAACAGTGCACTAGTGTTATCGCAACAGGGTTGGAATAAATTGGGGGTGCAGTGTGACACTGTACGAACATGTTGGAACAAGCACTTGAGGTCCTCACAACTTTGTAGGAAGACCCCAACATCCAATGCCTAGAGACAGAGGTGCGAGAAATCCAACATCAATATGACAGTGTTCGAGGAACTATGCAGACCGTCGTCCTCACTCAGCGGCTTGCAAGGATGCAACAAGCTAAGGCACTAAAGGTGCAGGTGGATGCTGCACAACACAAGAAGGTAGTTCTTAAAGCACATGTTTAGCCATGGATTGATGAGGCCTTCACGATCAAGGTGCATATTGAAGGAAATCTCGCGCATATACAAGGGATGCACGCGCAGATGCTGGGAAGCACACTAGACACAGAGGTCTCAGAAGAACAAATGCAATAGGTTCAACAAGCAACAAATTAGCGTGTTGCGGACATTAGTACCATTCAATAAAAGTTGGAGGGACTTCACGCCAAGATCGCTGCACCGACAGAGTGACTTGAGGGTGAGTCACGAATTTTGTGTTGGGGGCCTGTTGGGCATGGAATCCTCCCATGACATGTTTTAGGGCTCAAAGCCCAAGTATTGAGTTGATATTGCTATAAAGCTTCGCGAATTGTGGATATGAAATTTATGTTAGAATTATAGGGCTATCCACTCTAGTCTTGCATGTAAGGTAGGCCTACCCATGGTCCATGGACCATGGAATTGTATAAATAGAGCGAGGCTCTAAGTTGTAAAGAGAGATCCAATCGAATAGAGAATGGGCATGAAAGGTCCTAGAGATAAAGTCAAATTACAAAGTGTGTTTTGGGTCATAGAGTAGGGAAAGGCTCTGCAGCTGAGTGCGTAGAGCCCTAATAGAGTCCGCAGCTGAGTGCACAGACTCCTGCAATTGAGTGCATAGGGTGGAGTTGAGTTTGTAATCAGAGAAGAGATTAATTAAAAAAAGGTTTTATTACCAATTTTGTGTATCTATTCTGAGTTATTATATGTTTTATATCATTTGTGAATATACTATCTACGCGCACTTGTATGAATTGTGAATATTGTTAAGTATAATTGAAAGCATACAAATAAGCTAAGTTAATCAACTAATATCAGATTACTAGTAAGGACTTGGGTATAACACTATTCGGCCCCCAAGTATGGCCACGCAAAGGCAACACCTTAGGCTGCAAGGAACAGGTAAGTGCGCGTAGCGACATACATGCAGGGTCAAACCACAGGCCACTTGAAACCATCAGACATCTCTAGGGTGCGGAAACCTAGTTCTAGCACCCTCCCATACTACTTCGAGTGAGACCTCAATTCGCTCTCCGCGGACTATTGCCGAAAGGGCTAGTAGTATCGGCATTTGTTTAGCTAAATCACCTCTGAACCTAGGTCAAGCCCCAACAAGCCAACAATTGGTGGCCATCCACCTATTTCACGTGGACCCCCACCATTGTTTCTGTCATTTTTTCAGTCTCCATAATTGTAGCACGATTTACTATTTTTGGAAATTTTTCTGGTCCTGAACTTCCAGAGCCATTTTGAGGCCCTAAACGACATTTTTTTTGGCAAACTTCGTTCGAGCAAGGTTGCCAAAAAACATCATTTAGGCCCTCAAAACAGATCCGGAAGTTCAGGTCCTGAAAAACTACCAAAAATAGTAAATTGTGCTATAATCACAGAAACTAAAAACTGAAAGAAACAATGGTGGGGGTCCACGTGGAATAGGCAGGTGGCCACCAATGTCTACTTGGATCATTCCACCCCCCTTAGGAAGCAATGGTCTCAGTTGCGTTGAGTTTCTCCATGAGATGGGGAAACTTCTACTGGACTTGGTACCTAGTGAGACATTTTCCTTGGTGTAGGAGATGGACAACTTTGATAACTCGATACAGTTGGATCTTCTGCTGGAAAGTGTTCTTAATCTATGTGTCCATGATCCAATCAGCTGCAACTTGTTCCATGCAGTCCGGATTTAACTCTATTGGTGTGAGTTATTCTGCAATGTCGGATGTGTCTAGTAATGGTGGAAAGTATGGCCAAAGGCGATCCACATTAAACATTAGGTGCAGGCCAATGAATGGGGGAATGTTGAGCTCAAAAGCATTATCTCCCACAACCTTGGTGATGGTGTATGGCTCATATCGAAGCAAGTGAATCTTGTGGCGGGGCCCAGCGAGGCGCTCCTTTTCAGATGTAACCAAACTTTGTCGCCCGCCTGGAACTTGTGTGGCACCCAATTTTGATCATGTACTTTCTTGTATTTAGCATTGGCTTTGTCCAATATTTCATGGACTTGTTGGAGGATGTGTTGAATGTGCTTAATGAAGTTATTTTCCTTGTCGACTTTGCACTGGACATGAGCCAAATCTGCCTAAGTCGCTACAAATGGTATGGCCACATCAATGGGACATAGTGGCTGGAATTCCAAGCCCACTTGAAAAGGGCTATGGCCAGTCGAGCTATGAAGAGCCCGATTGTAGCTATGCTAGACATAAGGGAGGCTCTCATCCCAAGTGCTTGGATGCTTTGAGTTATACACGCACAGAATGTGTATGATCATCTTGTTAATGATCTCTGTCTGACCATCAATTTGAGGATGGAAAGCTGTGGACTTAGTGAGCTTGGTGTCCAACATAGACTAGATATTGGACCAAAATGTACTAAGGAACCTGTTGTCCCAATCTGAGATGATAGACTATGGGATCCCAAAGTGTACCCACACTCATTCAAAGAAGATTTTTGTAGTGTCTTCTATTGTGATACTTTTCTTGCAGGCTGCTATAATGGCCATCTTCGAGAATCTATCGACGACCAAAAAAACGCAGTCGTTGCCATGCTTAGTAGTAGGAAGGCCTAACATCTAATCCATGGAGATGGATTCCCAAGGCCGACTAGGGGTAGGCAATATAGTATAGAGACCTTGCTTCTTCATGGTCAGTTTGGCAATGGCGTATGCAGTGCAAGATCTGATGTACTTCTTGAAATCCTATCGAATATTCATCCAATAGAAATAATTTTGCAGTACTGCCACTATTTTCTCAACCCCAAAATTCCCAGCTGTCCAACTATAGCATGCTTCCCAATTCATCTTCGCACGCTCGCTTGAAGGAACACAAAGGTGTCCCATGTGGCATAACAGAGAACCTTGGGGGTGAAAATATGGAACTTGCTGACCCTCTACGAGCATATGTTATGTGTGGCTGAATATTGGGTCGTTTTTGTAGAGAAGTGGCCAATCAGAAGTCTTGTGCCCACAAGAGTTGAGCATAGTGGTTAACGACATGATTGGGGGTTAGCTGAGGAAGTCTGCAACATTATTTCTGCTGCCCTTCTTGCACTATATATTCAAATGAAATTTTTGTAGGTATATGGACCACTTCTGATGGAAATCATTATGCAACTTCCCTTGTGTCTGTATGAACTGTAGGGGTTTGTGGTCTTTGTGGATGACCATTTCCTTCCCCAAAATGTAATACTTCTATTGTTGGCATGCCTACATAATGGAATACATCTCTTTGTCATAAGCGGGATACTTCTGGAATGTGTTAGAAAGTGTCTCACTGTTATATGCCACTAGATGCCCTTGTTGAGTAAGGACTTCCCTGATAACATAGTCAAAGGCATCTATCTCGATCTCAAATGGTTGTTGTAAGTCTTGTAATGTGAGCACCGGTGCAGAGAAGAGGCGATGTTTTAACTCTGCGAATGCCTTCTGTTGGGATTCAAACCAAAATAATTTTTTCTTTCACTCCTCCTTTGGTGACTTGCCTCAAGGGCCAAGTGATATGAGAGAACCCCAACACGAACCTCTAGTAGAAATTGGTAAGACCCAGAAAGCTGCGGAGCTCCATTAGAGTGGTTGGGGCTGGCCAATCTCGAATGACTTGGATCTTGGCTAGATCCACATGCACCCCGATGTTCATCAATAACGTATCCCATATACTGAACCTCAGTCATGCCAAAAGTGCATTTCTCCAAATTGGCACACAGTTCACAGTGTTTGGAGAACTTGTTGGATGTGGTGGAGGTCCTCTTCCCAACTCTAGCTGAAGATCAGGATCTCATCCAAGTATACCACTACATATGAGTTGGTGAATGGCTACAAGATGTCATCCATAAGCCTCATGAAGGTTGTAGAAGCATTCGTCAAGCAGAAAGGCATAACCAACCATTTGGAAAGGCCCTCCTTAGATTTGAAGGCAGTCTTCCACGCATTAGAGGGTTCAATTCATATCTGGTGATATCCGGACTTCAAGTTAATATTTTCTGAAATATCCCCCCCCCCTTGAGTTGGTCTACAAGGTCATAAATCCACAAGATCGGGTACCTATTTTAGACAATGATCTTGTTCAGTGCTTGATATTCAAGACCAAGTCTCCAAGTCCCATCCTTCTTCTATACTAACACAATCGGGCTCCCATAGGGTGATGAACTCGGTTGAATGTGAACTTTGTGTACTAGCTCCTGAAATTTCCTCTTGATTTCATTGTTCTCTAGAATAGAGCGTCAATATATTGGTCCATTGGGTAACAACGCACCATGGGTCAGATCGATGGAGTGCTTTACCTGACAGTGCAGAGGCACCCTTGTGAGGGAGGTGAAGATGTCGTCGTACTCCTCCAGGATCTTGTCCATCTATTGTTGTCATGCGGAGGGGCCATGTATGGAGGTCGTGGCCACTATCTTCTTCTTTCCTTAAGGGTGTATCATCAGGAAAATGAATTTCCTGGTTTTTGAAATGAGCTTACTGCAATGTTTTGCTGTAACCAGAGAGATGACGATAGGCGGTGCTACCTCTGGTATCTTGTACAACTTATTTCCCAATGTAACAATAACAGCGTGAGGTCTTGAATCATACAGAGCATGTCACTTCCATAAGTATGGTTGGCCTAATAATACATCAAAAACATCAAGGGGAGAAATGCCACATAATACCTCATTCGTGAAGGGCTTGATGTTGTATGGAAGTTGATATCATTGGCTCACACGGAGATCTCATCATTGGTGAAGCCACCTGATGGTGTACAGCTGTGGGTATGTTGCGGTCAGTTATCCTAGCCAATTCATGACCTCTGCTACAATGAGGTTCTTTTTTCTCCCGCTGTTGACAATGAACTGTAGTGGAGAACCCTTTACCCACATCTGGGAGTGGAAGAGATGCTCCTCCTCCTCTAGATCTTTGAGTTTCTCCTTCTGGATATTTGTGGTCGCGATGGTGGCGTTGGGCTCCACATCAATAATATTCTTCCCTTTGTCATTCCCCTTTTTAGGTTCCGACTTTGTGTCAGAACATGCATCTAATTCTGAAGCCTTAAGTTCAACCACTAGTGAATGCTTGGCCCAACACTCACTTGTGTTGTGGGTGGAGCTCTTATGGAACTCACACCAATTTCCCGTGTCATTCTTCAGCTTCACAGTGTTGTCCTTTTCTTATGGCCTTGGAAAGTTTTCCTGGAACATCCCGCCTTGGATTTTTCCTTTGTCCTATGGTTTGGGGGCACCTTTCCCTTGTTTCAGATTCGCAAATCCAAAGTCTCACTTCTTCTATTTAAAATTCTGCTCGATCTTGATGGCGTATCGGTATGCCGTGCCAAGAGAGGAGATGTCTAGGAACTCCATCTCATCCTGGATGTATCTATGTAGACATCCAAGATACTTGAGTACCAAATGTTTCTCAAAATCCTTGATACCCAACTTCGTGTGAAGGGTATGAAAAATATTGGTAAAATCTGACACGTCTTGATCCCTTCTCTGTCGTAGTGTGGTCGACTTTATGTATTTGTCCGTGTAGATCCTAATAGGGTAGTACTGCTCCTTGATGGCATCCCGTAATGAATTCCAAGTGGGAGTAGCTAAAAATAGTGAGGTCGTACTTTCATCCTTCTTCTTACAATAGGTTTCCCACTAGTCCTTGATATGGGGGGAAGATTTGAGAAGAGAAAAAGTAATATTTTCTCGCCTGGACAAACCTTGAAAAAAAATATCCTTCTAGTAGATTCAACCATTTATCTACTACCTATGCATCTATTTGTCCCTCAAATATGGGAATGTCAAAGTTTACTTGTACCTTAAAAGGTGTGGAGTCTCCAGAGTGATTATTAGATGTGGATGCGCCGTCGGTGGGAAACCGTTGAAGGATCTGGGTAAAGTTATCCATCATCGCGTTCCTTTTTTTCTTGAGGGCCTCCTCAAGAAATATTTTGATAGGATCTCATACTCCCTCATCCTTCTTTTCATCCCCCATGGGAGGCCATCATTATTTCTAAGACTGGTCTTGCAAAGGTTCAACTAGTTCGAGCCCTAACTCCTTATATCCCAACCTCGTTAGGGATGCGCAAAGAAAAACAGAGAAAAATACCCTTGAGCCTCATTGTAACTCAGTTCATAGGTATCTAGCTGCCACATCTCTTCTTAGAGATAAGCTACCATCGCCTGAGCTAGTCTCATTTCCATTTTGTTTGTAAGCATATTTTATTATTTGATATTAATGAGAGATACTGTTATTCCTATTGCATCTCTGTATTTAAGGTTATATCTATAATGTGTTGTGTTCCTATTTAAATTCGAATCAGGGGTTACTACCCCCTTGTGACCCCCTAGCAGTGCCTCACACAATGTACAGGGGGATATATTGCCCCCCTCTGTGACCTCCCCGCGCATGGGATAGTCGTGGAAAGAATATAACACAATTCAACATTTATGGTGCATCATACATTGGTATTTGGATATCCATGATACTTTTTTTTTTCTGGATGAGAAAAAACTGAAGGTATATTAAACGTTTGTTGTTGTTTTACTAACATATCCAACACAATTGGAAACCTATTGCAAGGAGGATGCCAAGGCTAGACGCCTTATCCAAGATGGGTTCAAAGATCATATCATATCCCACATTGCAGAGTTGGATACGTGTAAGAATATGTGGGATGCCATCTTAAATTTGTTCCATAGTGTAACTATTAGCAGAAAGTTGGTCCTTAGAAAGAAGTCACAAAACACTAGATAAAATAAGGGATAAAGCATTTTCAATTACCTTACCAGGGTCAAACAAGTCAAGGATGGATTAACAATTGGCCAATAAAAAGTGGAAGATGAAGAACTCATGCGAAGTGCATTTAATGCATTCTCGAAGCAATGGGATGTCTTTGTCCAAGTGATTAATGGACAATAAGATCTTCCTAGATAGGATAGTCTTTGGAGTGATTTCACTCAAGAGGAGCTTAGAAAGAGTTATGTCAACACTAGCAACAACAATGAGTTATGTCAACACTAGCAACAACAATGGCCAAAAAGGTGAGGATGATGAGAATGTTACTCTTGTAGGGAAGGAAAAACCCAAGAAAGGATCAAATAAAGGGTCTACCTCTAAGGGAGAGAAGAAACATAAAGGCTTGAGTAAAATCAAGTGTTTCGACTGTTATTGATTGGGACACTATGTTAATCAATTTTCGAATAAAATTAAGGGTGAAAAGAGAAGAAAAAATAGACAACAACTTCAATAGACATTGATGAAATGTCTTCAATACTTGAGGATGATTTCTCTCTTATAACTTTCCTATCTGGCACAACCACCACATGATTCTGGTACATCGATAGTGGGGCATCGTGTCACATGACAGGAGCTAGAGAGAATTTATCTATCTACAAAGTGGAGATAGGATTCCAAATACAAATGGGAAACAAGTCTAAGTGTACTCGAGTTAGGAGAGAGAGTCACATTTCAGAGGGTGTCGGGAAAAAATGTCCATGTTATAGATGTGTTGCACCGTGCACGTGCCAGGTATGGGAATGAATTTAATTTTAGTATCTTCTCTTCAGAATAAGTAGTATGATGTATACTTTTGAGGATAAAAGGTGTATTTGAAACACCAGGGTTGGAAGTTAGCAAGGGAGATTGGGGTAAGAAGAAACAAGTTGTACAGGTTGCAGTTTGATACTCCAAAGGCATTAATTAACAACAACAATAGTAGAGGTATGGGAGAGTTGTGGCATAAGAGGATGGGTGATAACCATCATGGAACACTTAATATGCTTAGAGAATGGTGATAGGTATTCTAGAGGTGATTACAAAACATGATGTATGCAGAGGGTGTGTACCTGATTTTTTTTATAGAAAAAACATTTCCAAGTAGTGACAATAGAACCAACGGTGCATTAGTTTTGATACATTTTGATATTTGTGGTCTCTTATCCACATAATCTCTTAGGGGTTATGAATATTTTGTGACCTTGATTGATGATTTATCTAGGAAGAACTCGATATTCTTCTTGAAAAAAAGAGATGAAGTCTTTAGTCACTTCTAAGAGTTTAAGACTCTTGTAGATAACCCGATAGGAAAGAAGATAAAGGTAACCCGAACAGAAAATGGAGGTGAGTATATTGAGAAATCCTTCAAGGAGTTTTGTGCCAAGGAGGGAATCAAGAGGGAGTGTCAAACTCCATACAACCCACAACAAAATGGGGTTGCACAACACAAGAACATAACCATAGTTGGAGCAATGAGGGCCATGTTATATGATCATGATATGCCTAGATATCTTTGGGCAGAAGCATGTAGCACAACAATTTACATTCAAAATAAGGTCCCACATAAGGTGTTGGGAAAGATGACACTTGAGGAGGCATTTATATAAGAAGATAGAGGTAGGTCATTTTAAGATTTTTGGTAGTATTGCTTATTGTCACGTTCCAACCAAGAAGGGCACCAAGCTAAATACCACCGTAGAGAAAGGGGTATTTCATTGATTATAGAGAAACATCCATGGCATACAAGATCTATATTCCAAGGACTTGGAAGATCTTCGTGAGATGGGACATTAAGTTTTAGGAGGAGAAATCCTTCAGGAGATCTCGTGAGTTAGGAATTGATCAGATTCAACAAGTAGAAGATCTAAGGGTTGAACAACAATCTCAAGTACGTAACGATAATCTTTTTTCTGTAGGGTGTTTTTAGGGTAGTACCTCTCTAAAATTTCAAAATATTTTAAATATTTTTGTAGGCCAACCATTAAATATTGCAGTGAATTTAAATATAGCATTTTTCAAACAATCTGGGGTTTTGAGAACAGATCTAGCCTGGTGGGCATATTTGTCAAATATTTTGCAAGGCACATTAAGATTTTGCTATAAATCTGAAGAATCTGAAGCACATATCATATATATAATTACTCTATATAATATAATATATATATTATATTTTTATTTTATTAATATTTATTTTTTTTTTTTTTTTTCAGAACAGGTTCAAGTTTTGGGGCTCCTAAGCCCAGATCTACCTTCTCCTAGCCCAATGCTAGTTCTATTGGCCCTATGCTAGCTCTCATTGGCCCTAGATTCCCCTTATTCTATTTCTAATTTGAATATTTAATTTTCTGAAGCTAATCGTTGGTGGGATTTTGTAGAAAATTTGGTAAAATTTTGTGTTTCAGGTATTGATTTTTTTTTGGCAACTTGGGCAAGTGATCTTCAAAAACCTAGGGCCTAAGGGTTTGATCTCTAAACCATCCATTTTCTCATTGTTTGTTTGCTACATCAGTCATATACCTTTCTAATAGTGGTGAAAAACACAACTAAGTGGTTTGAAATTAACTAAAAATATTGCTAAATATGTTAATAAGTCATTTATGTTTGATGTGTATCAAAAATTTGGCTTAGATCTACATTTTGGGTGACTATTATCTCTGAAAAATTCTGTTTCTGAAGTTTGAGATGTCACAGTGGAAAAAGTTCATGTGGGTTAGCCTAAAATCAGTTCCTAAAGGTGTCTAATACATTAACGAATTAGGAGTTGGGCATTCATTGTTAGGCTTATTTCATGTTTTAATTGCTGGCTGTAATAAGTATATCAGATTTGATATAATCATGGAAACCACATCATATTAGGCTAAAAAGTTTTGATAATTCATGTGGGCAAGTTTGGAAACTTTTCAGACTTTTTTTGGCATAAAGATATAATTGATAGCTTATTGTTTTCATTTTCATATTGTTGCTGTCATAAAGTTTTTCTTATTACTGTCCTAAAAACTAATTTTTGAAAATTAAGTACTCTGTCATGGAATTGTGATAAAATGCATATATTTTGTTTCATAAACTGAGTATTTTTCGAGCATTTGATATTAATTTGTGAAGACGATTTTGTTCTCTTTGAGCTATAATTGCATTTGAAAGAATCTAGAATATTTGAAGTAAGCTTGTGGTCTAATTATGATATTTCTAAGAAGTTTATCTTTCAATCTTTCTCTAGTGAAATGAACATTAATTTTGACAATTACGGGCTTTGATATATAACTCTAAACCAAATTGTAGCATAAGCACTTTTCATCCTTGAATCTAACTTCATCTCATTTTCTAATCATCTTGTGCGTTTGCATATTAAGTTAGTTCTCCATAACTAAAATTTACTTCCAAGCATAAGCTTGGTCGATAGAGAGATAGGTATCCATCTATCGTTGCTTGAGAAGCATGCTTTTAATAGTACTTAAAATGGTGACCTTGAAGTCGTCAGAGCCACAACTCTCTACAGCGCCAGAGGTACCGGGTATGTTAGATTTTTAGGAGAGGTATCATTAATCACACCTTAGTGTGCTTCACCTTATCTTCTTTCTGCCAATTACTACAAAATCAGGCTCAACATAGAAAGGATCGAAGGGTTAAAACTTAGATAGGAATTTAACTAAAATTAACCAAGATTCTTGCATCTCATATTAGCTTTAGGATCTGCACTTCATATAAGATAATCATTCATCCAAGTAGCAGTTTCAAATCATTTACTTGGTCCTAAATTTCCTAGCAAGATAGTT